>JADNRV010000504.1:0-28704 GCA_015499995.1 Flammula alnicola
AACGCAATGTCCCGCAGGTTTGAGAAAACAAAGGGCACTGTTAGAGGCTTGGGTTTGAATAGCGTCCTCTGGCTGTTTTTGGAGTTCTGTTTGTAGATTAATTTAGTTAGATTGAGACCGTTGCATCTCAGTTTGAATTACCATTGCAACAAGTCCCAGGTCGCCCTCCTTCTTGAGGTCAGCCTTAATAAGAGACAGACTACGACCCGTTGATTCTCCAATGGCTTTTATCAAAAGACTTTCTCCGATTCCGAGTTCAATGCCCACGTAATCCGGACTCAACTAACAATAGTCAGGTACAAAGCTGATACTCGTTCAATAGCACCTACTCGGTTGATGCAGAGGTATATTGACTGAAGGAGGGACTTGGGATCATTTTTGGCGCTCCTTTGGATAACTAGTAGCAGGAATGAGGTCAAGATAGCGGTCTTCTCCAGTCGCTTCGTGGTAGCCTCAATTAGCGAGAAGGTCTTGGCCAGTGCCGCGTAAGGTACACTGCAAAGAGGTCAGAAAGTACGCTGGTTATGCGAAAGAGTGCTCACGGTTCGCCAACTTTCCAACCACCTTCGATATCGACATCTTGTCGAAATGACAATGCAAATTGGGCACTGGACGAAAGAGAGACATTAACGGCTTTCAAGTGACAACAGCATGCTATCACACCTTTTAGTAGTTGTCACTTTATCAGACTCTAATTCCTCTTCCACTTCCTCCTCTTCAAGTTCGTCTTGTTCCTCCTCACCGCTTGAGACTGCTTCTTCTTCAACCGCCGAAGTTGCCTTTACTGTTGCTGAGGATACTTCCTTGTCTTTCCCTTTAGCGTTTGGCGAACGGGGACTAGAACTCGCAGAGCTAGACTCGGACTTTGATTTATCATATGAAGGCGGCTCGCCAGAGCTACTAGCGATGGTTTGCATACCCGCATAAGCTACGGTAAGTTGTGAGATGGCTGCATGCGCACACGACAGTGACGACATATCGAATTGACATACTTGGCTGGGCAGGCGCATCATTTGGATCTGCTTCGTCGTCTGATTCTATAATTCTCCGTTTCTTGAGTTTCGGAGAGCCTATATACGCGTTACTTTGATGGAAATCCAAGGGGAATATGGGACTTACTCGTTGTAGGTGCCACCTTCTCCTTCCGCTTGGAACTTGCAGCCTTGGCTGCAGATGTTTCGTGGACGGTAGGCGCTGGCTTGCTGGGGTGATCTTTCTTTTCCTCGGGAACTTCAACCTCCATCGCGTCTGGGTCAGCTTTCGACGCGACTGGCTTTGCTTCCTTTTTCTTGCCCCACATCTCCTGCAGACTCGTTTGTTGGGGCGGTGCTGCTTTCGTAGATTTCGGCATTTCAAAGAACTTTCCTGTTGGTGGGTCAGAGGGATTGGAGAGATTGGGATTGCTTTAGGACGGACCTAGGGTTTGTTGGCGGCCCATTACTCTGAATGATGCTCGTGTCAGAAACGAAACGCGAGACGTAAACATAAGCAAATATCGCGTCGCGTCAGTGCCCATTTATTACGCCCGTCGCGTCAGGTCTTTCTCCTAATATTATAAGCGTCGAAACATGTAAACACAACAATGTTTGTTCACAACCAGAAAATCAAGCTCTGACCACCAACTCAACTGAGAGGCCAGCTATGTACATGGTCAGAAATAGTATACCGCCAGGTACGCGGACTATGAGACGGACACGAAGTGCAATAAAAATGCGATTTGATAGAACTGGAAATACATGTTGACCCGCCTTCTCAGCGTTTTGGCTTTCTTACTCGCGGTAAGATATTGACCAGATGCCTTTATATACCCGCTGACATCTTGGAAGTTTCCCCGCTGTTTATGATACAATCAACTGGAGACAAGAGAAGATTGAGATAACAATCTTGCCAGTCATTGAGTCTCGAGGTAAAGACAGTGCAGGTCCCAGGACGAAGCAGAGAACTCAGAACGATACATAAGATATTCACAGACGTGAGGCATGGCCGTCGCGAGTTGTTGACTTTCCGCCCTGAACCTTAATTTTTGTTTGGGATATGGAATTCTAGAAAGTCTGCCCCGCCTTTGTTTACTTTGGTTCTTGACCGAAAATAGGCTGAGCGCGGGGCCGTTCTGGTCATCAGGCTGCAAACGCTCAAAGTCTGGATCCCTGCTGGCTCACAGGAGCTGCAGGCCCAACGGCGGGATGACACACGCATAATACTTGGAAGATAATTTAAGTAATATTTCTACAGAGAAAAGTACATGGCAAGGTAGGAAACGGACAGGTTACTACTAAGTAATAAGTATGCAATGTACATAGGCCGCTCTGGCTACGTAGTTGACGTTGAGAAGGAGCATTGTTC
Organism: Flammula alnicola; assembly: GCA_015499995.1. Classification (NCBI taxonomy): domain Eukaryota; kingdom Fungi; phylum Basidiomycota; class Agaricomycetes; order Agaricales; family Strophariaceae; genus Flammula; species Flammula alnicola. The sequence continues at coordinate 2,344 of JADNRV010000504.1, forward strand.
GTGACATACCTGGTGGCCCTGCCTGGATACCCCTTCGTGTTCCTCCACCGCCCATGCCCCTGCGGTGCTCGCGAGTGTTTGTGTTTGTGGGTGGGTTGTAAGCGTGGGCGGTCCAGTGGTGCCACGGGTATTCGTGGGCGTTTGAGGTGTTCGCGAGTGGTTGTCGGTTGCTCGCGAGCCTTCGTGGGTGGCGGTAGACATCCACAGGCGGTCGAGAGGGGTGTTCGTGCCTAGCCGCACGTAACCGAGGGTGCTCGGGGCTGTTTCATGGGTGGTCGATGGAGATCATGGCCCATGGGCAGTTGGGCAGTGGTCAGCGCTTCAGTAATTTGCACTCACATCTTGCACCTTCTTCCCACTCCGTTCTCATGCTCTTGTAGCTCGAGTCCGCTCGAGCTCTCGTGCACCATCGAGACCGCCGCCGTGAAGTCGAAGAAGAACGGCTTGGGCGAGATGCTCGCCATGGCCATGGTGCAAGTCCAGGAGTACGCTAATGAAGGCGCAGGAGTTTACGCCAGCAGGTCGCAAGGGGGGGTTGCTGGAGGTGAGTTCGGCGGGGATGATGGTGAGTGAGAAAAGCAGGAGTTATTCTTAGCACGTACCCATTTCGGACAATGAGCCAAAGTAAACAAAGGCGGGGGCGGACTTTCTAGAATTCCAAATCCCAAACAAAAATTAAGGTTCAGGGCGGAAAGTCAAAAGTGGCCGTCGCGCAGAGGTGTCATCGGGAACGGCTTCGGCAACTTCCGGATTAGCTATACAGTTCCTCAACGGTGGCTTCCGGCGTATCTACTACAAACAAGTATCAATAACTCGCCAAAAGTTGGAGTAGGCTGTCTCCGCGCTCAACGACCTCAAGACCAACACCATGGCTGACGTTCAAGTGAGTTACATGTCGCTCGTCCTTAAAGTACCTATATCTCATCTTGGTTGAATAATAGATCGAGAAGGCGTATCAAAAGCAAGACATCTTCCAAAACGCCAAAGCCCGTGGTGGGTCTCGCTACTATGAATGGTATCGGCTGCATCTCTGACTTTGGAATTAGGCGGAAAGAAAATCGCAACAAGGGAGAAGCGGTGGTATAAGGATGTTGGACTAGGGTTCAAGACGCCCTCAGAGGCTATTAACGGAACCTACGTTGGTGCGCATGGTTGCTCTGTCTGATGCTGAATTTATGCTGAGTTTGCCTGAATTGCTTAGACAAGAAATGCCCCTTCACTGGTGACATCTCTATCCGTGGCCGCATTTTGACTGGCAAAGTTGTGTCAACGAAAATGAACCGCACGATCATCATTCGCAGGGATTACCTGCACTATATCCCTAAATACAGTGCGTAACTATGTTCCATTCTGCTATATCATATTGACGATTTCTATGCAGACCGTTACGAGAAGCGCCACAAGAACCTGGCTGCCCACTTGTCACCCGCCTTCCGTGCTGATATCGGTGATGTTGTGACCGTTGGTAAGTTGTTTGTTTGACGAGACGAATCGATGAAGTTGTTGATTGATTGAATTAATAGGACAGTGCCGACCACTGTCGAAAACTGTGCGATTCAATGTGCTGCGGGTGTCGAAGAGCAAGGCTGCGACCAAATCGTTTGGCAAGTTCTAGACGTAGTTAGCTGTATGGGAGTGGATATTATGTTTTGCAATCCATATGGTTATGACATGCAATTATTGAGATTATGACGATGCAAACAAATGGCCAAACAAGTCTTCGTTGTTCGTTCTCTCCAGTTGCAAGTCGAGTTGCTGTGCATTTGCATCTCACTTACACAGCATTAGTTCTGGGTTACCTAGATTCAGTGTTCATTACGTTCATTAGGATCTCTGCTCCAGTGCCTGTGCTCGACGATTTACATAATCCTCTCTCCCACATCGTCGCAAGCTGGCTCCCACTCTTCTTTCCGTATTCACCTCTCGGCTGAACAAATCTCGGCCTCAGTCACCGCAGCCTCCAGGTCTTTCCACCTCTCATATGGGCCAACAGCCCTCCAAGAAGTCTAGGAAGGGTGGTAAGGACAAGGATAAAGAGATCCCAGACGCAGCTCCAAATGAACTCCAGCTCGACGGTACCGACGAAAACGCTCCCCAGAGTACACTCTCGCGTGCAACCGCCTCAACAACCACAAATGGCTCAGAACCCAGTTCGCTTCCCAACGGAACGCCTGCTATCAATGTGTCGGATCCAGCGGGAGCCCAAGTTCCACCGTCCACGAACAACTCTCGGGCACATGGTTCACCCTATCCTGCAAAGGGGTCCATTCCTCCTAGCCTTGACCAAACTCCTCAACTTTCGGGTTCAGTTCCTTCTTCTCCACTTCCCTCTCCCAAGCCAGCGACCATTCCTTTAGATATCCCCGTTACCCACACAATCCTTTCCAACGCGACTCCGTTGAGCCCCAGCTCCATGACCAGCAATGGCAACGGTGCCACTGCCGAATCTGTGGGAAATGGCGGAGCCAAAGACAGACTCAAGCAATTCGATGTCGATGACATGATCCAGCGACTGCTCGATGTGGGCTATACAGGCAAAGTGAGCAAGTCGCTGTGCCTGAAGAACACAGAGATCACAGCAATATGTCTTGCTGCGCGAGATGTGTTTCTTAGTCAGCCAACTCTTGTCGAGCTCTCGCCTCCCGTGAAAATCGTAGGCGACGTTCATGGGCAGTATTCAGACCTCATTCGCCTCTTCGAGATGTGTGGATTTCCTCCGGCAGCAAACTACCTTTTCTTAGGTGATTACGTCGATCGCGGAAAGCAAAGTCTCGAGACCATTCTCCTCCTTCTATGCTACAAGATCAAATATCCCGAGAATTTCTTCCTCCTCCGAGGCAACCATGAGTGTGCGAACGTTACACGAGGTGCGTATTCATCCCTAATTTTCTCTGGTGTGTTCTCACCCTTGTACAGTATACGGTTTCTACGACGAATGCAAACGACGGTGTAACATCAAAACATGGAAGACATTTATAGACGTCTTCAACTGCCTTCCTATAGCCGCTATCGTTGCCTCCAAGATATTCTGCGTCCATGGAGGCCTTTCCCCGTCACTACATTCTATGGAGGACATAAAGCGCATACAACGACCGACAGATGTCCCGGACTATGGGCTCCTTAATGATCTTCTTTGGTCGGACCCCTCTGATACCGCACTAGACTGGGAAGACAACGAGAGAGGAGTCAGTTATTGTTTCGGAAAGGCCATCATTAACGAATTCCTCGTACGGTACGACATGGATCTAATATGTCGTGCGCACATGGTTGTGGAGGATGGATATGAATTTTGGAATGACCGAACTCTCGTAACGGTTTTCAGTGCTCCAAATTATTGTGGAGGTATGTTGTATGTTTTGCTTGTCAAATGTCCTCCATCCTGAAACCGTCGTTCCAGAATTTGACAATTATGGCGCCTGTATGAGGTACGTTATTGTTTTTGTCATCTCGTTTTGTGTTCTTCCTGAGAGTGACATCTTCTTTGCAGTGTTTCTGAGGATCTGCTGTGCGCATTCGAACTGCTCAAACCATTAGATGGCGCTGCACTTCGGAAGGAAATGACCAAGGCAAAGCGGAAAAGGTGAGCCCTTGGGGTTGTTGTCTACATAGAAGATGAACCCTGAACCCTAGTTAAGTGTAATGGCGACCGCTTCTTGAAATTCTGTCTCTAGATGAGGCTGCGCGGAAGAGAGCAGGTCGTGTGCCCTATGCTTTTCGTCTTGCATGCGGGCGTGTTTTTGATGACCCGATGCATCCTGCCCTTATCATTCTCTCTATCCACATAATACTCGATCCTCTGTGGAATCCATGCATTATGCTCAGGTTCGGCAACGTCCTGATTCTATGGTGCAGTTACGCGACAGGAACAAAATATTTCTAGTCCAAGAAGAAACTGTTATGTATTCGCCATTAATATGCGCACCCACCACCCTTCTCGTCCCTTTGCCCCTTACATTTTTTGCACAACCCATTATTCCCGTCTGTTCAGTTTACCCCAAGCAAACTCACGGACTTGTAATCGTATTGTTTTTCTCTCTTTTTTCCCTCGACGCTCTTTATTTGGGTACATCATCATTCTGTAGTACTGTCTTTTCGGTCAATTGTGTTTCTCTCTCCTTTCTTTCTTCTGTGTCTCTGATGTTATCTAATGATCCCTGCTGCCCTTCCTTTCTCTGCCGTACCCATATACATCCATACTTATGTCAAACGCTCAATCACAAATCTTTTCCGAATCATCACTTATTTGGATTGTTCGGGTCATTCGCCTGCATTGTCCCAAGGTTCGCCTTCTGAACTTGGTTCTGTTGCATCTGTGAGTGAGATTCGAAGTGTTCAATAGCACATCCCACTCACGAGGATATTCCAGTATGAACCTTATAATTAATTTTGTCCCGGTATTCCGCCGGGATGGTATTCTCGCATATACGATATAAGCTCTCTTTGACCTCCAATCTAGAAACTTATCACAAACAAATTTAATCTAACCCAATCTCTTTACCTTTACTCGTTAACTCAATGGAGACAACGTGCTTGCGAGTAACCTACCTCTTCTGAAATGTTGAGAATCCTCGTGGTAGGTCTTCGTCACTGCGACATCGCTGGATCATCATCAACGATTCATTATTAGCAGTTCTATAGGGGTATGCATATTTTAGCTAGTCGTTCTATCACTATCTATTCTAGTAACCACCCACAGCAAATCCAGGCAAGTCATTAACTCTCACACGAATTACTAATGAGATGATAATTATAACCTTTTCGTGAACATATCGTAAGCCAGGACACCGAATGCAAGCACGATAACCCCAGAACCCAGAAGACTCCAAACGGTTAAAACTTCTGTACCCCCTCCAAATATAACCTGTATTTTTTAAGCAGACAGAAAAGATACACTCTAATGAACACTCACGTCCGATATTAGAACAAGGACAATAGTCAACAGATTTCCAACAGACACAATTATTGGACCCCACACTCCCAGCAAAACCTAAACAGAGTCAATAAACCTTTTCGAGCTTAAATTGCTAATGGGACCTACCATGAAGCCTGCATTGAAGACCACTCCGCTCAAAGCAATTCCGGATATTGCAAAAACGGTTGCGATATTAGGAGGAAGTTTGAATATTTCTGCGCCCGACCAATGAAGGAAGGGGATAGGTATCCACAGCAATAAACACGTCGAGAGTCCCAACATTGACGTTAAGATGTTGGGATGAAAGCCGAAAGGAAGAGGATAAACCATATCTGAGGCAGTTGAAACCGCATTGGTGGTTACGGGATCCAATTCGTCCTCCTCTGGGATTTGTTCATAGAGAAGTTCGGAAGTGACTTCTGGATCCGAAGGTAGGGCTGCATATATCTTGTACAGCACCTGATAAAGACCGTATCCAAATGAGGCGACGAGGGTTAAGAGGTTGCCGACCAATGGAGCAGTTGGTTTGAAGGGGATGCTTGTGCTGGACAAAACACCATCAGCTCCCATTTGCCCGTCCGCTGGCGAGATACTACTGCCGTACACAACGGCAATCGTGCCAAGTGTGGCCAGGACAACAGCCAAGAGGCGCCTAGGTTCCCATTGCAGCTTGAAAAGCTTCACGCTGAGTAGATATGCAAAGAAAGCATTGGTGTTCCAGATAGCTTTGAGATTTGACTTTCAGATTTTAAAACGCAACGGTGGATGAGCCCAATTATCCTTACCTGTCACGTCGCTCACACTGTATGTCTGCTCAATGAGGGCGGGATATAAACATGTATGTACGAAGAACCACTTACGACGCCAAAGATATAGCTAAAAACCAGAGCAGGGCAGGACAAGTGATGCCCACTGTTAGCCCGAGCACCAAACGAATGAATTTGGCGCGTGGAAATTGAAATCCTCTGGACTTCTGTCCCGGTTCTAGGTGGTTGGAAATGGCGAAAGCAAGGCCTTTCAATAGAGATACAGCGGTGTAGTTTGTGGTCGCCAAAAGATACAATAGATGAAGTGGAAAAATTATCGCGAACGAGGAATGTACGAGATAGCTAGATAGATTATGGTAAATTGGACGTCGAGCTTGCAAGATGGTTGACCCACAAGAGGAAAAATGGTTGTCGGTAGCCTAGGTTTGTCTGAACATACTGCCCATCCATCTGATAAGCGGGTGATGTTGTGAGAATAATATTAGATTGTCGCGCACCTGGGTAAGCTGGCTTTCGGCAACGAATGCTAAGAGGGTAAAAATGAACAGTCCCACTGCCAATCGGCCGCCTACGTGAGGGGTAGCGAGTGCTGCTGAATTTCTAGTATGCATCGAGTGAAGAGCATGCGTCTATGGGAAGAAGGAAGAAAGAATGATACAGATGGTGATAACGATAGCAGGGCGTAAAGTTACGGCTCTATAACGGCAAGAGACTGAACCTGCAGCGATAGACGTTTACGAAAGAGGAGTGTCAAGAAGAATTATTATTGAGAGGGCTAGGAGGTGAGGAGGTCACGTGGGCACCGAGCAATTGGCGGGAGACGGCGGTCAACTTGTCTTCTCCATCTGCTTCTACAAACCTCTTCCCCTCAATGCTGCGCGCATTACTCGCATCCAGTCGGCCGTTGGTTTCGCGCCTTCGGGCTGCTGCCATCCCGCATGTACACCACCCTCATCATCATGTCGCACCAACCCTTTCGCAAACACCCATACTCTCGCGAGGGATGAAGGTTCGGTCGTCAGTCAAGGTCATGTGTGAGGGATGCAATATCGTCAGGAGAAAAGGAAGAGTCTATGTTGTGTGTTCAAAAAATCCTAAGCATAAACAGGTGTGCTGCCCATGTTTTTCTATTTTCCGGAGACTGGCATTCTGACCTGCGTGATTAGCGCCAAGGATGATTATCTCGGACAGCAGAGCATTGCCCTTGTCAACAGTGGGACGGGATGCAGAGAGACTCGATGAACATTCCGGATTCCTTATAATTGTGCACCACAATCTACAGTCCCCGTACCCACATCTGGAATTCATATTTTACGCCATTCTCCTCCTGCTCTCCCTCCTGCACGTCAAAGCCAACCCATTGCTGCAATGCCTCGTGCGACGACCTGATCCACCTTGTCTCCTCTGCCGAATCTTGCTTTAGAAATTCCGGCATAAATACATCACATTCGTTGAACTCCGGGGAAAGGATACGCGTAAGTAAGATGCGGTCGACGCATGGTTCTGTGGAGGAAAGAGGAAGCGCGAGAGACTCCGCGTACAATGTCGCGCCTCCGATGATGAATCCTCGATTCAAATTGAACGCATCTGCCTGTGGTGGCGCTAAAAGCGCGAGTGCAGACTTGAGATTGTCAGTCAGGATAACTTGTGTATCTGAAGTGTCACTGCATTTTTTTTTGATGAGAAGAAATGAGTTCGGAATAGATAATTTGAATATGGATTGACGAACAGATCGTAGTTTCGATTTCTACTAATTACGATGTTCTTTCGCTTTGACAGCGGTCTGAACTTTTTGGGTATGCTCTCCCATGTGTTCCTGCCCATTATTACTGCATTTTGTCGTCCTTCCGGAGCACTTGTGGTGATACGAGCAAAATATTTAAGTTCTTTCGAGAGTCTCCAAGGCAGAACTGCTTTGGCGCCGATGCCATTTGCCTTGGTAGCGGCGACGATGATGGTAAGACGAGACATTGGACTTAACTGCGATTGTTCCTGAGTGGAAATTCTTCAACGAATCATACAAATAATTTCTGTGCAAACAAAGTAGAATATCTTGATACGGACGATAACAGTCAACACATAGAGCGATCAAAGCATGCATAAACGCCAGAGGTTCAAGGACAAAATAGCCCTGACCAACAAATGAAACGGGGAGATGGAGGGTTTAATTCCATTTCTTCCATTCAGAGCCAGAAGGTGGCTTGACCTCCACCTTGCCCTTCTTCACCTCGTCCCAGTTCGTGCTCAGGGTAGTGCCTCCGCTCTCCTGATAGCTCTTCATCATAGCTCGTTTTGTATCCTCATCTGCATCGCCAAAGATCTTCTGGAAGAATCCGTTGAGGGTGCTGTCGCCTCCGACATTGGGATCTTCATCGACCGACTTCTCCTTGTCGGAACTCAGAATTGTGGTGGTCAGCGCATCCCAGTTCTTCTGGGGCTTCCTGACACCAGTTGACGCCTCAGGCGAAGAAACGACAGTAGGTGCGGCGGTCAAAGCTGGGAAAGTAATCGATGCTGTAGCGCGTTGTGATATCGAAAGATGAGGATAACGTACGATCAGGACTGTCTCCAGTTAGAGATCCCCATCTACCATGGGCGCGTTTAATGAGCCTGATCTCGATCTTGACTTTGCCCACTGTGTAATCACTCGCGTCGGGATCAATCTGGCCTTTCAGTGGTTCGAGAACAAGTGATTTCTCGCCGTGTGTATAAGTAAACTGGATCGGCTCGTCAGTTTATATTCGAGATGAAAAGACAGAAAAAGCCATCATCACACCTTTCTGGGTTCAAAGTTGATTGAGACCTCAGCTGGGTCCGCGCCGCGGTCAAAGATGGAGAGAGTAAGTTTCTCGTCGGTTTCGTAAAATTCGTGTCTATAAAGATTAAAAGATCGGCGATAACATAGTAAAGCTGAAGCGGAGGAAGATACCTGAGAACAGCCATTAGATTGGATGTGTAAAGAAGAGAAGACGGCCAACACGCGTTGTATTTGAGGGACTCATAATGATATTATTCTGGTACATTCGATGCTGTGTTTAGGAGGACCAGTCACGTGGGTGACAATAAAGACAAGTGTGTCTTGCACAATGCTGCTGCACCAAGACAACAAGCAATCTTCTTGTATTCTGTACTAGTGCGCGTCGACGGGCGGGGCAGTATCTGCACTGCCCTTTCCTTGTTCTTTTTCACGAAACAGATGCGTTGGAAACAAAATCGACACACTTGCATCTGGGCTAGTCCAACCAAAGATGCACAAATAGCCTTTATGATAATCATAATGTAGATGAACCATACGACGTCATCTGATTTTCAACCGCGCCAATCTATCTCGAACCTCTTTCACTTTCTTGCTACACAATGGCGAGCATTCCAAAGGCTGTTCTGTATTATTCACCAGTCTCTGTCTGGTCTGCAGTCGGTAAGCTATTATCTTTTTAGCTTGCCTATCAACTGTGGTTGAACAAACGCCCCTATTAGCTCGTCTGGCAATGTGGGGATTTTGGACTTGATGTTCATTTATATTTTTCTTAACCCATGTACAGTTTAGAGAAAGGATATGGGCAGGATGAAGTTGACCTTCGCGTTGTCGATATCGGTATTTGATCCTGTTCCTATGCTATTCTATGACTATTGACCATACCCTTAGGCAAAGGTGAAAACTATGACCCCACGTTTCTTCGACTCAACGCCAAAGGTAGATCCTAACGATCCTCGTTTTCAACTCCACTCAGCTCGGTTTACTGTGCAGCGACCGTACCGACGTTGATCGTCCCATATGAGAACTCGCTCACCGATGTTATCGAAAGTCGATACAAAGCTTTGACAGATACCAAGGTCGGTCAAGGTTCGTGTGACGCGAACTATGATCTCATAAATACCAATGGTAGACTATCGTCGAATTTTTGGACAAATCGCGCTCAGCAATATCCCGCACTCAAACTACTTCATCGGCACCTGCACCTGCCTTGAGTCCTGCAACGATTGCCGCGACAATGACATGCAAAATCATCATTGATGAGATCTTGCACAACGAGCTTGCCAATCCCAATACCCTCGCATATGTCAACGCCCGAGATGATGCATCTCTACGCTTGCTTGCCAAAGAGCGCTTGCCGTCTCTAAAGCAACGGCAGAAGGCATTGACAGATTACCTGTCCCAGGCAGAAAATGGCTCCATTCGTGTCTCTGATAAAGTCAAAAAGTTGTGGATCGAGAAGTTGGATGCTATCACGGCAATATTAGCCGTGCTTCTTGAGGCTCAGAAAGCTCAGACGGGGCTTGACGAGAGAGGGAAAGCCAACCGTGTTGCTTTCTTCAGGACTGCACGTCAAGCATGGGAAATTAACCTCTCGGAAGTACTGACACAGCTTAGCAAGGAGATGGTTGGGCCGTACACGCTTGGTAGGCAACTCTAAACTATTTTGAGAACCTAGTAAACTGATCATGCACAACAGGCGATCAGTACTCCATTGCTGATTTGCATCTTGCTGGGTGGCTTACTCGTGTTGTCAAGCTGGCTGGCGGGACCGAGAGTGACGATGGCAATACGATAGTGAAGAAACTGGAAGCTTACATTGGAGGTGGATTTAGCTTGCCCCGGGATTTCATAACAGAACAGGCGAGACTTGAGAACGCCAAGGTAGATCAGCAGACAAAGGTTGGCGCTTTCTGGGACGCAGTGCGAGAGCGGCCCAGCTGGAGGGAAATATACGGGGGTGGTCTTTACTAGTCATGAGGCTGTACATAGGAGACGACTCAGATACACGTGAGCGTGAGTGGGAGTTGGATGAAATTCTGATTCAGGGTAAACCGCCAATCTTTCCCCAACCCACATTTATATTAGTGGGCGTAGACTCTGGGTAAACCGCGAACATTGACGGACCAGCCGTTGACGCCCATGGTATTCTGGTCTTGAGCCAATAATACTCCAAAGATTGACCGAGACGGCGAGTGTGACCCGCTTGACAACCCAATTCAATCGTGCGCAGTACTACCGTTGCAAATAGGATGGCTTTCCAGTTTCGTTCCCGACCACCACATCTTCGCATGGACAACCAAGTACATGTCCCCGATTATGAGAGCACGGACTCGGAGGATACTGCCAGAAACAACCCCCTAACGCGTCCGCCCCCTGGTTCGCCCCACTCTCACTCTCGTTTTCTCTTTCCACCTTCCATTCCCTCAGGTCGTTCCCGTCGTTCCTCCGTATCCTCGACATCCAGCTCAACTCCCCTCCCCTCTCGCTCCACATCGCCTCTTCCGCAGTTCTACCCCGCCAACCAGTCTTCTTCGTGCCCATCAGATTCAGATGGCGAACCCGCGTCCCCTCTCCTTCGCGAGCATATCAACAGGAATCCTTGGTGGCGAGAGAATAGGCGTCCTTGGTGGGCAAGCTCTATACACCGCAGACCAAAAAGAGGATGGAGGGCGGTGAGGGTATCCAAAAGGTGGTTGCGACGCCTAGTTCGTCATCCGTTCTTTCCTGGACAACCCATTACCATTGTAAGCCTTTCTCTACCTTCTCAATCCAGAACAGTCTTATCCATCTTATTCAACAGGTCCTAACTCTTGTTTTATTTTCTATCTTTGCCATATCCCTCACCCTGCTTTTGATCTACGTTCTCAACCCCGACAAAGAACCCCTACCTTGGCGAGCCTACTGCTCTGTACCTTCTCTAGTCCCTCCATTCGACCACCCCGCACCCCCTGGTTCTCCACATGTCTATCCCAATATTACCCAGGGGCATTCACTTCCACCTTTCCCTCATACCGACCTCGACACGTTACCCCCTGCCGGTGTGCTTGTCGGGGTCTTTTCGATCGATTCCGCCTTTGAACGTCGCATGTTAGTGAGGACTACGTGGGCGAGCCATCCGCGAAGTAGGGATGGTGCTGGCGCGGGAGACGAGGGTGTTGGTACTTCCCGCACAATCGTCCGTTTCGTTCTAGCGCAACCACGCAAAGAACGGGAACGTAGGATCAAGCTAGAGATGGAGAGTACGTATCCCTTGATTTATGCATCTAACACGCGTCTGACAACATATTATTCACAGTGTACAACGACATAATCATCCTCCCTATTCCTGAAAAAATGAATGACGGCAAATCACATACGTTCTTCTCCTGGGCTGCTATCAATGCGTGGGTGCCACCTGTCTATACAAATTCCGCCGTTCCTCCACCCCGCTTCTCTTACTCAAATTCAACATCAACACCGCCATCACTCGCGACGCATGATCCATTCCTTGCATGGCAAGACATCAGCTCCGGTAAACCCAAACCATGGGTTCGGCCAGACTATGTGTTGAAAGTCGACGACGATTCGTTCGTTATGCTGGCCGAGCTGGAGGCCAGGCTTCGGCTAGAACTGCACTCAAATCCCCAAAAGGGTACCGCGACAAACAACCAGGACGGAACCTCCGCGCTTGCCTCTTCGTCGAGTCTGCAACTCCCATTGAACCCTGGACATGGTGATCCCCTTATTTATTGGGGTTATCTGGTCACAAATCGTTTGCATATGTTTATGGCTGGGGAACTTTACGCTTTAAGTTGGAGTTTGGTCGATTGGGTGTCGAAAGACCCGACTGTTAAAACCCTCACTCGAGGCGCCGAGGACAAACAAACCGCGAAATGGATGCGCGCGCATCCTCGGGCTTCAGAGGTGAGATGGACAAGCGAGCGTTGTTGGATCTACGACCATCCACGATCAGGAACAGTGTAAGTTTTTATTTATACGTGTGGTTTATAATCAGAAGCTAAACTTTGTTTTTTTTCATTCATTAATAGATACTCCCATGGCTATCTTTTCCCTTCAGAAGTTACCCGAGTGAAGCGAACTATGATAGCCGACCTCGAGAGATCAGCACAAGTCCCTTTGGGTGCGACGCCTACATCTGCTGCTATTGGCGGCGGCGCTCCTGCTGCCTGGGGGCATTCGAGTGTCTCAACCTTTGGCGTACGCTACGCCCCGCCCCTGCCGGATCTGTCCCCAACGCACAGTGTAGAGGCTCTCGTTGAAGGTAGCGACATGTCCTTGCTACGCGAAGGTACGTCTCGCATGATTTTTATATATACTTCGGTCGGATTTTAACTGTGCTGCAGGGAGCCCCATGACACCCGAATACGCCTGGATGCATCGCGAAGGTCGCAGAGCGCGATACGAAGGCAAACGTGTTGGCGGCACTGTCGTTGTTCATTTTATCAAGAAACACGTGTGGTATCTGGAGACGGCGCTTGCTCTCCTTGAAGGCGAGGATCAGTCGGAATCGGAACGATATGAATCGGGTCGAGTTGATGAAGCTTCGACAGTTCACGGGCGGGTTTATCGACGAAGACCGCACGACCTTCACCACGAAGGGGTCCATTAATTGTCTATTATTATATCTATTACCATTCCCCTACCTGCACGGACTGCCAGCTCCACTACAATGATACCAGCCTCCTTATCCGCAGTCATTACTTTGAACCTATTATTACTCTTGCGTCCTACAACTGACAATTTATAAAACAGCAATCCTTTCATACCTGGCCAGCGCTGCAAATGTACTCTAATATCCGTTAACTGACTTTTTAAAAACTTCGATCATAAGGACTTCTTTATATCGGAAAGCTGGCGTAGACTCGTAGTCACACAATAATTTATGTAAAGGGTTCCCTGCGATTACTGATGTTCCCTGTTTCTTCCCTGGCTCTTCGCGTCTTATGGATAAAGACTGATAAAACAACTGAGGAGATGAGGCGCTGCGTAAGGTTGGCGGGAGCTCTACGGCAGGATTTGAATTTTGCATTTCACATCCGAAGTTCGAACCATTAGTAATGACTTCCCACCTTGAACGTTTGAACCTTCTATCGATGTCTCCGGCGGCCCGTTCCAAGTATGGCAGAACAACTTCAACTTCACGCGAAAATTTGCAAGTAAAGTATGTTCAACTTCGATATAGCAGTACTGAGACATCAGAACACATAGAGCTACATACATAGTGAGCAAGTCAATCATGATTCATCAAGAACGGTGTGGCCATTGTTGGCAAAGTCGAGGCACTGGCGCAACCACGAGCGCTCGATGGTGATATTGCAAATGTTTCTGAGGTAGAAATGACTCGGAGCTGGAAGCACATTCATATCGTATTCATGGTGAAGCATTTGCCTATCGAGAGCTTAGTATAATAGTTGTAACCATGAATTAAAGAGAAATTGCATTACCGAAGGGCATTCCCAATTCCGTACACTTGGACCGTCTCAGTTCCGCGGTCTGTTGCGGTTTGGAGTGGTATTTCTCGAACAAAGGTCAGGTTTCAACTTTCACGTCGGAAATATGTGTGAAATAAGTTATAACTCACCACAATACTTCTCAAGAAGACGAAGACAGATGCATCCAATAGGATCCTTCATACGGTTACTTGGAACAACCCCACCGAACCACATTCCTGTTACATCATCGACAGCAGCCCACATTGGCAACGCGAGGAGTTCTTCCACGAGGATAGGGTCGTCTGTTTGCGCTGCTATTTATTCAGTTAATTTCAGCGAAAGATGATGGGCTGGTGGCTTACAGACGGACGCGGCTGTGTGCTGGTTCTTTCCCTTTGGGTAGCAGTTATGAGACATGATCAAGCAATGTGAAGTGGGTTGTGTCTGGCTTTGAGGACAACGAAATGGGTCCTAAAAGACGAGAGCGCGAGTCTTTAAATAAATACGGTTACTGAGCCTGGAACCAAGAGTTTTATTGGGAATCGGCTATGGGCCACGGATCGTTGGCGTTCACTACTAAAAGCAGGCAATATTTCGTGTGGGAGGACTTCTGGTATCCCTTGGAACTGTATAACGAGGCTATCTTCGGATGAATCCAACCATCCTTCTGGGGGTTCCAGATTCCGCACATCAAGACCTGCTAAGTTACGCAAAATTTACGTGCAAGCACTACCAAGAGGACTTTTGGCTGGCTCACGCTAAAATCAGGCCACTTTAACGCACAGTGGAAGCGGGCTGCAGTCCTGGCACAATCTAACAAAGTCCTCCAGTCCGAGTCCACACAGAAGGAACGCGCGGGTGTGTGTTATAAGAGGTATTTCGAGAAGGCGAAGGTTGCGAAGCTAATCGCAGAGGAATGTTCTTGCTCTTCACGTTCTAGAGCGTTCGCGCAGGTGTGTGTTATATGTAAGAGATATTTCGAGAAGGCGAAGGTTGCAAAGCTAATTGCGGAGGAACGTTCTTGCTCTTCAAGTTCAACACATAATTCAGTGTTTAGCGCAAGTTTAGCGCGTAACTTAAAGGTTGAGTTGGACTTGTCGGACCTGTGTCAGATGGCAGATGCCGGGGCTTATGTTATATTGGAATAACAGACATAAATTCAAGGGGTCTGCACGACGTGGCCCCAATGCTCTGCGAATCTCTTCAATGCTCTTGGAATCCTCGTGCATTCGAGAATCCAAATTCACGTTCCCTACTCGCTCTTTTTCTCTTTCGATTGGCGATCCTCACGGCCTAGAATGAGCCAACATTTCTCCTGAATTTCGTTCCTTTGCATATTTCCAGACTTCCATGTCAAAAGGTGGGCGTGTTCTTTGCGCATTTCCAGACTTCAAATTCTGAAGGCTTTGAATTGTTTAAAAGGCCTGGACGTGATGGGTTCAAGATTTTTGCAGGCCGCTTAACCCTCTGCTTTTGACGACTGCTACCTTGCAGTGCAATTTCCTCCGTCTCTTACAACTTTTGGACACTGTTTCTATTCATCCATGGAGATCTGTGACTCTGAAGCTGGCGATGGCTGCGGTCTGTTTTTCCCGAGGAAGGTGTCTCCGGGTCTCTGTGCGAAATGCAGCAAGCTCGCTAGTTTGGATGAAGCATCGCCTGACTATGCACAGTGGAAGGTATGCCTTTTTGCCAGTTTATTTTTCTTCTATTGACCAACATACGATCACTACACTTTCTATCTGCTAGGCCTACAGGCAATGCGAATCCTGTGGAATCGCTTGGAAGAACCTTGCATCTCCGAAATGTGGACGATGTTCGAGCACTACTCAACAGCCTGTACCCGGAGATAGTAAGTTGTTTTGTGTTCTTTCCACGTCGAAAAATACTTCATGAATCTTTCCAGATACCCAGGACCTAGCTCGTACCGCAATCGAAACTTCACGCGCGGCTCGGTCTCATGCTATGGATGCACGTTTGACAAAGCAACCCATCACCGCACCAACCCTTCATACTACGGCAGGATTGACCTCTGCGAAGAACAGCATGACTACTGGCGAGAACAAGATATTTATCAAGGTTGAATGTCGCATCAAAAGCCCAGCTAAGAAGGACCAGAAGAGCACCGATTTTGATTGTGGTCAGTGGGGAAAGCCCTGGGCGAAGGATGTCTATCTCTCAGGAAAGTCTTTTACCTTATTATTATTTTATCTTCGATCAACCTGATATTCGTTTACAGAAGTTCTTGATGATTACTTGATCACCCTCAATGCACATTGGGCGAAGCAGGAAGGAAGGGCGCTTATCCGGTCAGTCATCCTTTCTATTTCTTCTACTTCATGGATTGTTCTGACTTGCCAATTTGTTTCCAGAGATGAGGTTGAGTTCCGCTGGGCGGGGAACAAGATCTTCCTCCCTGGGACCGCGAATAACACCGTTGGAGAGGTCTATAACCTCTATCAAACCGGAGAGATGGCACTATATTATCAGTCTGAAACTCGCACCAAGAAGGCTGCCGGTTCGCGACCGCAATTTGAGATGGCTCTTGAAATCTATATCGACAAGCCAGCAGTCAGTAAATTTTTAATACCTCGATCTTATTTGTGTGTGTACTCAGAATGGTTTTGCTTGTTGGCATTTTAGTTCGTCATTAGAAAGCGAAAACTTCTTCAGGCAGTAGCCTTCAACAATTCCTCTATTCCTGGTAGGAAGCGTAGCGCAACAACCTCCGAATACAGGGAAGATGTTCCTCATCAAAAACGCCATGCGAGCGCTTATGCTGGTAAGCCTACATTATTACAAGTTATGATCGATTCTTGGGTGTTAATGTAGTATCAGGCGGAGTTCCTCCATCCACTTTTGTCCGCACAAAGCATGCCAGTAATTCCGGTGTTGACACATCAACCGTCATCCAACTGAAGAAGGCACACACGACCTGCGATAAGGAGACCGGTGAAGTCGAGATCGGATGGCCAGAAAATGGACAAGTCTATGAGGGTCTTCTTGGGAAGGAGGTTTTTGCAAGTGGCGCTACCAAAAATGTTTACAAGGTTCGTAACCATTTATTTATACCCCTTACAGCACTTTCTTTGGCCTACTACTAGTACTTACTGAATGGAACAGTTGTCTATCGGCTCTGACCACTACGTGGCGAAGAGATTCTTTGAAATTGGTTCTGACGCGGAAGTGACAGCCTCTGAAAACAAGGACCATCTGGAAAAGGAACTTATTCGATTGAAAACAGCAGCGTGGTTCCTTAACAAGTTTAAATCTTATGCGAAAGAATGCGGCGTTGAATTTTCAGCTGGTGCATTTATCTTTCATTTCGTCTCTTAAAAATCCATACTAATCAATGTGCTATCTAGACGTAACAGTGTCCGATGGCTTTCTCATTTGCGAAATTGGAGAACCGTCGCCTGCATCTTCCCTTCCACCTTGCGAGCGTGATGGTGCAATCTGGCTTATAGAACCTCGTCGCACAAAGTCCGTCCAGAAATTTAGCGGAACTATGGTCTATCCGAATCGCCATGACAAGCTTGGGAAGACCTTGGCTGCCTTCACACATTTTGTTTATGAATCTAGCGGACAAGAAATCGTCATTGCTGACATCCAAGGTAACTTTAACTGTACATATGAAGCGGGATTTACTCATACTAATGACACCTCAAACACCCAGGCTCGCCCATGAGCATCGGCGACTCTGACACGCTCGTCATTTTTGATCCAATGTCGCATTCCCATTCTTCGTACGTAGTATCTAACGTCTTCTGCTCACGCATTACAATTTAGACTGACCACCTCTTAGTGATTCTGGGATCGGTGATCATGGACCTGAGGGCATTAAGACCTTTATTGCACAGCATGAGTGCAATTACATCTGTAAAGGTCTTAAACTCGTGGATCTTTTAGACGAAGATGCTCGTGCTGAAAAGGAAGGCGAGGATGATCAAGAAGATTCCGAAGCATAAAATCCACGTGTGGACGTAGTGGTGGTTGATTGGTTTGACTTTTACTTCATGCGCGCTTCTTCTTCATCACAAAAATATGCTTCGTTCATTTCATTTCAGCCCTCGTATCGTTGTACAATCGAGTAGCGTGTAGAGATATTCACTGGAATTCAAATTTCTTGGCTACTGTACAATTGCCTATTTATACTCGAACAGCTCTCAGTTCCAGTCTCCAAGCTCGACCCCAGCTCTACCTCCGTTTACACCTCCCAGATGAGCAATAATAATCCTGCCGGTATCAATGGATACGGTGTAAAGAATTGTTCGTTCTTTGTGCTCCTTTCCATTACCGATTTCTCAGCGGCTTACCGACCCAATACTAATCTTAAAATTGACTGTATCAGATCCGGACGACGAAACACTCAAGGCCGCCCTCCATCAGTATGCAAAGGAGAGGCTTTCCACTCCTCAACGCCTCGCAAGACTTGAAGCGGAGCATAATTTGATTATTAAGTTTGTCATCTACCACCATTTTTTATCCGAGACGCATGCATTAAAATCAATTTGAACATATAGATCAGCCATGCTCTACAAACTCAACAAAAAATTTGCTGTTCCAAGTGCCAGAAAGCCTCCGCCTGGTGATGTCGCTACCCAAGCGGTCCTGGAGAAAGTTGCAAATGATCCTTCACAAGGGCGTGGTGTTGGAACGATTGGAACACTCCTCAGCAATGAAGGAATGCCTCTTCCACGGTTCGTACTATGTCTATTTCATTGGTTTGCTTTCCTTGTCGCAAGCCGCAGTACTGATCATGAATTTAGTGATTTTATTCGCAAAGTGCTGTCTGTCCACGCTCCAGAGGGGCTGGCCCGTCGCTTCCCTGGTGCCAACCGCATTCAACGCTCGACCCTATCCTGCATCGGTCCAAACCACCAACATCACGCTGATGGTCATGAAAAATTAAACGCGCAAGCCCTTAACATGGGTGGGGTTGGTATGAACATTTATGGAATCAAGGACCAATGGTCCTCCTTTGTTCTGCATCTCGTGGTTGTCCCTAATAATCGGCTCGCCACCACAATCGGTCATGTCCACCTAGACTGTGTCGAGAATCATAAATGTGAGTATTTTACTTACACTTCTTGTGAGTTATCATTGATTATGAATAGTGATACCTATCACATTTGTTACGGATAAAGGCACTGAGGTCGGTTACATTTTTGCCCACCAAACAGGTTTGCGGTATGTCGTAATGTAATATTCCTATTGCTGTCCTGTTTCGTTCAATTCGCTGCCAGGGAGACGTACGCAGCAGAGCTCGATGCTGAAAAGTTCCCACCGATGCTGCAGATGAGAAGTGTGCACAATACGCCAATCGAAGGACTTTGGCATTGGTTCCTGCAAACATTTGGAGTGAACCTCAAGGACGCCATTCGGAGCGGCTATGAAATCGGAATTTATAACCCTAACAATCCTGTTCATCCGTACGCGTTCAAAATCATCAATTTCTCTTCCCTCTACTGACCAATCTACCAGGAATTTGTTCTATTGGTTATGGCCGAAGATTCTCCAAAACCAGCTCGACGAATTCGTACAATTTTGGAATAACCATAAAATTCGCACCCAGAAAGAGAAACCTAATATGTCAGGCGCAACACCTAGGCATGGTTTCACCGTTCCAGAACCTCCCGCACAAGATTGTCGCATTGTTGTTGACCAACCAGTCATTGACGCGCTCCGTTCGCAGATTCCAATCTCGCGCGAAGATTCAATGCGATGGGTAGATGATGTGTTCGAGGAGTCAGCAAGGAATGCGTATAATATGGTTGGAAAGCCCTCTCTTAATAATCCTTTATCGGGCTGGGCAATCTTCTCGTCTATGGCACCTTTAATCAATGTTGCCGCTGTTGCATCGACGTCAACTTAGATTTCACCACAACTTATTTTAAATACAGCTTAAATGATGATGTATTTGAATTTTCTGACACAGACCTTCGCTCTGGCTGCTTTGCCCAGTTGGCATGAGGTGGATCCGACAGAGCCGGCGGCGCCAGACACAACTAGGGTTTCGCCAGGTTTCAGCTCGCCAATCTTTTTGAGGCCCAATTTTCATATCGAAAGGTAAGTGATCGTGATTGAAACCGACAGTAATGGAGGATAACATATGAAGTATGCTGTCAAGCCTAAAAAAATGGAGAGATAGGTGAGGCATGAGGCGCGGTTTATTATCTGGACCACGCACCCGATGTTCCGAGCACGTTTAAGAAATCGAGGGGCTCAACACCAGGAGGAAGACTATGTCCATTTGCATTATGCGTTAGCGCCCAATTATTTGATGGCCAATTTCCAGGACCTACTCAATCTTATCGAGGGTTTTGACCTTCATCACAGCGTATTCCGTCATGCCTATTCGTGGTGGTGGGTATCAATAAACACGGCGTATATCCCAGTGAAAGTCAAAAGACGCACCCCAAGGTCCGCTAACATGGTCTCCGACTTTGAACTGGCTGACCAGACCAACCTCAATAATCACACCCAAACCCAAAGCGCGCATAACCACCCCGACCTCTTAACTGACTTGCTCCAGTCCTGGTTGAACACATACCTCCCCAATTTGCACCGGGGGCAAATAACTCCTAACGTCCCGAATATAACCTCTCATGGCAGGGTCCAAGCTGAGCCATGTGCATTGTACGAGAGCTTCTCCTTTGCCTGGCTTGATAGAAGAAAAGGGGACGACTTCAGTCCTGAATGTGTCTGGCTCGATGTCACAACAGGTCGCGAGTTGACGACAATACGTTTGAACTGAGTTGGGCGCGACATAATTTTGTGTATATGTAAAACAAAAAATGGAAGAACAATGGAGATAGTAGTGGCAAACAAGAGTGTTATATTGAATAGTTTGTTGAATTTATATCATTATGAGAGGCAACAAGACGACGTACGTTGTAGACCGGCTACAACATCCCCGACAACCTTGTGAACAGCCCGGCATACTCCGCAACCGGTGAAATAAATTTATCCGAAATCAAAAATCAAAATCCTGCCGTAGAGCTCCCGCCAACGCTAGCTGCGTATACATTTATTTACAACCTTAGTGGTCTTTGGTCCTGGAGGATGTGTAATTGAGAATTGAGAATGTAATTGTAAAAAAGAAGAGAGAATGGAAAAGAAAGAAAAAAAGCCACCCGGGCCGAAAGATGGTCACGTCCATGCGTCTGTGACAGATCGTGCAAATATCGTGCAAAGGCTCAGTCACGGTTCGGTTCAAGAATTAGCGCGCAACTTAATACTTGGGTTATTGTTGCCCATTGCAACGCCTTATCCGATCCCCTTGTTCAATACATAAAGACGGGTCAAAGCCAGCACAAATCTTCCCTAAATACCTTAAAACTTGAGCCACTCTCGTGTACACTTACCTTCTCCACGCTCTTGCATTTCAATTCCCTTCTTTCAACTTGAACCTAACACCGACACAGGCCCCCTGCACGCCGCAACAGAGGTGAAAAGCAGCATGCCTGCCGGTATCCAAGAAACCGTCAATGGTTTCGTCCAACTCTTCGAAGATGATCGACTTAACTCACAGGAAAAAATCACGGAGGCTCTTCTCGAACTCGCGACGTCCTTGCCCGAAAGCCACTATGACCTTTTTTCAGACGTATCCTCTCTCCATCTTCAGGCGATATTGAGCCAACCTTAGCGCTTATACTCTCCTGTACGTCCATTTCGTTCTGTTTCTCCGCATTCTTTCTAACCACAAGCTCCGCACAGCGACTGAGTGTGCTGACGTTATTGGAAAATGGCTCTGCCACCATTTCCCTTCAAGTCCAGAAGATTTTTCTGGATCTCTTGCCGCTTCGATGCTTACGAACCTTTCTCACTTCCTTCCTTTCGCATACCCTTTCGAGCGAGAAACATTGCTGGAATTGGGATCTTACCGAGCGCGTGTCGAATATGCGCCTCGGGTCATTCAAGCATTGATTGAAAGCAGACAAAGAGCAGCTGCTCCTGAGCCTATCTCACCCATAACGACCGACGCTGAATTAGGTATGAAGGTCAAGCAGTCGCAACGACAGCGAAAGAGTGCAAAGGTTTACGCGAAATCTGTCTTCGATGTGGCCTTGATGAAAGCCTTCTCTGCCTTCCGAATTGATATTCCAAATGGTGATGACGATGGATACGAGCATGTCTTCACAATTTTAGAAGAGCAACTGGACATTCTAAAGGTTTTCAATGATGTCTTATCTCTCAGTGCCAATTCTAACATTCTATAGTTTTACCTCGATACCCTACGAGACGAAGCAGTTGAAGCATCTATTCGACGAAGATACATACCACAGGAAAGCTCGGTGGAGGAGCTAACGACTGCCAGTGCACTTAACGAAAAGCATTTGCCAGAGGAAAGTAGTTCGATCACCAGTACGCCAGCCGCTTTCCCTATGGTTCAGCCTATGAAAGCGTGAGTTATGCCTTGCTCTAAGCTACAGACCGCTCATCTGTTGTTTAGTGCATTATACTTTGACAGTGCTGAAGGCTTTGGCGAATGGCGGATTTTGATATCTACGAGGGCTGACCGGGACTTGCGTGAGGCTCGTAGGAAGGATCCCAATTCTTTTAAAATTATCATCAAGAAAATCAAGTAAGCATTACCTTCTGGCAGCTAATCAAATACTACGAAATTTGTCGAATAGAGAACTGTCCAAGGGACATTTCTCTGATGACAACCAGAAGCGGCTGAACGGTCCAAACACAGAAATTCCTATCTACGAAGCCAAGATGAAAAGGGATTCCAGATGATAGTCAGTGATACATCATCTCTATTCCTTGAAATTTTACCTTCATTGTTATATAGTATCAGATAGACTGCATACCCGAATACGATGCCAGTGTAAGATATGGTCTCAGTGGATTATCGAGAATGACAACTAAATACTTGTTTATCTTGGTTACCAGGTCGAAAGACAAAGTACGCTTATTGATTACATTTCTCTGACATGCCACTAAATCATTGCTGAAGTCATCAAGATTTTGGAGTTTATACTCATGCTCAGATTGATAAGCGTTTATGGGATTCCGTCGGACACCAACTTGCTAGAAAGGGAAGAGAGTACCGACGAAGATGTTTGTTTCGAAATCGACCTCATGTTGCTGGTGATAACGTCTTCACTCCTGCGTGCTTTCCGCCCGCAGAACAAGTCAGTGAAGAAGACTCCGTTATCCCAGAACTTCCTCGTGAGAGTCTGGAGGAGGTCAGCTGTTACATTTTTTGTACATGAAAGTCATGACTGGACGCGGAATTCAGATGCATTCACTTCTCGTGTAAGCATACTTTCAATAGCCTACTCGTCCTGTGCTCACTTATTGCTTAGGCTGGAGAAATTTGTTCCCTTTTCACAAGTAAGCCGGTTCTTCCAGAGTGTCGGATGCGTTTGTGTTAAAACATAATAAACTTCTTAGGCATTGCTTAACAGCAAGTCCTTGACTTCCATGTTATTCCTTGTGCTCATCTTTATTGGCAGGCATTATTGCGGATCTTGAGTCGCTCATGTATTCAATGTCAGGTCAGTCGCCCTTGTGCAAAAGAGATATGAGGCAAGGGAATATCAACTTATGAACCCTACTTTAGTCCGCAGGAGAAGGAAATTATCGAGCATCCTTATTCCTGTTACGTTCTCGCCGGAGTGGCACTGGGTATGTACCTAATTTCTTGCAGCAGAATGGCTAAACAACGGAATCGGAATATCCAGGAAGACGACCACAATGTTATTCAAGATGCTGGGCATCGAACGTGCCTATGCAATGCGTAAAGACTCCATGCCGAAACCACGCCAGATATTTGTGACTCAGTCACGGGTTTTGCGGGTAAAGTAGAGGAATATTTTACCAAGTTACTTGAGTCTCTTTCTACCGCAGAGAGGACCGCGAAGAGCTTGCTCAGCTTATCAAGACAAAGAAACAGGAACAGACGATGGTCTTATTGATATTGATGACGATCGTAATTGGCGGGGTGATCTGCCCCAAAAGTTTAGTCAACTTCAGGATGAACATTTTCCTCTATTCGTGACTTTCGATCGTGTAAGCTAACTGTCCGCTATACTGAAATGACCGAGTGCTCATCCGTGTACAGTTGGCATCGCTCTAGAAGCAGACATCTCCCAGAATTCAACGCGTGGGATATCATCTGGCGATAACTCAATTCCAGACACGAGCGACAGTGCGGTGAAAGCGTCGAAGCTGATTACTTACGACACATTTCTGGGTCTTATGGCCCCGGTTTACCCAAATCTCAAGAAGGGTCTCGGTTTGTGATTCACTTGCTTCTAAACAACATTTCGTATGCTTAACATATTGATCTATGTTCAGATCCTGCACTTGTGTTCAGCGAATTAATGGGTAACGTTATATCCTCCCAAAGATCTCAATAATTCTATGTATCTCATAAGAGGCTAGGTGTTATCCAAGGTTCGAAGAGTCGCTCAGCCATGAAAATCGTTTCCTTGACAAAATCTTATGAAACCTTAGTCATAGAGCTCAATATGCTTTTGCTAGTCGCCGTGATACTATATACTCAATCTTCTCCTGTACCTCAAGCAAAAGTATTCAAACAATGATATGACGTAGCAGATAGGTATGTCCCCAAAGATTGAAGTTTTGCACCACAGTGTCATACCTAATGGATAATCAGACGCACCGCTTATTGAACGCCTTTCAGGCTCTAGGCGTACCTGGTCAGAAGATTGATTACCTGTGGGTTTCTTTGCTGGCCAATACCTTTCTGTGATGTTCAATTTTGAGCAGCTATGTGATGAAGCCAGGATAATCTTCTCATCGACGCACTCTGTCAGTTACCGTCATCTTGAATATTCTGACCGACTCAAGCAGTTCTTCAGTGTTGAGGTCTTTGGTCCGAAATCCAGATGGTTTGTTTTGGGCAGGTGATACCGCTCAGACCATATCAGTGGGCAGTTCCTTCAGATTTAATGATCTCAAGGCATTCTTGTTTCGTCTAGAGGTGCGTTTCTTGCTCTATGACCTTATTGCCGAACATCTCACTGATCTAATTTGCTTCAGAAACGACGAGAGGAGTCTATCTTGGGAAATAACTCTGCTTTTATGCAGGAGGCACCGCAAACGTTTCAGTTGGCCATTAATTATCGTTCACATGGTGGAATTATCCAATGTGCCCATTCCGTGATCGAGCTAATCACTGAATTTTGGCCGTATGCTATTGATATTCTATCCAGAGAAAGAGGAGTAGTAGATGGGTCCAAGCCTGTTTTCTTCAGTGGTTGGGACAGTGATACAGTGCGCTATGTAAGACGTAGCACTTTGACTTGCAAGTATCTTGTCTCACCCTTTCTCTAGGAACAATTCTTATTTGGGGAATCGTGAGCAATTATTATTTCTGGTGGAGTAAAGTATAAACCTTTATCTCTGTACAGCGGAAGTCCTATCGAGTTTGGAGCACAACAGTGTGAGTCCCATGATGTTCATTTTATGTAATTCATAGCTCATATATCATTTAGGCATCCTCGTACGCGATGAGGCCGCAAGGAGAGAACTTCGTAAACAAGTTGGCGACATTGGTCTGATAATGTAAGCTTAAATATAATGGCTTATTTTGACGTTTCTGATAATTCATCAGGACTTATATGAGAGCAAAGGCCTTGAATTCGACGATGTAAATATTCTGATGCAGGATCAGGTCAGGATTTTGACTTCTTTGCCACACTAGGTTCTTCTTTATAAATTTTTCGAGCATTCAACCGTCGACCTTTCGCAATGGCGAATTGTTTTAAACCTACTGGCAAATACTCAATGTAGCCAGGATATGTCAGCGCCACGGTTCGATGAGATTCGCCATGCAGGGGTCTGCAGCGAGGTATGTATACCTGGCTGAAGATCACTGTCTGTACTGATGTTTATTCTTCTGCGCTCCAGTTGAAATTCCTATATGTGGCAATCACTCGAGCCAGAAAGAATTTGTGGATAGTAGACTGTTCTGAAAAGAGCGAACCCATGCGGGTATGGGTAGATCGTCTCAATGCATCCTTATATTCTAAAGAAATTCTGTTGATAGGTATTCTGGACCTCGAGGAACGAAATACAGAACTTGTACTCCTGGCACTGACGTTCCTCGTCTTGCGGTTCGTCGTCTCCTGAAGAATGGGAGAAATCCGGAAGGACGCTTTCTCAAACAAGCGATATTTGCAAGCTATGCACTGTTTTGAACGTGCTGGTTTGGATCGCGAAGTCGCTGTCTCCCACACATATTATCTTCGAGAGCAAGCTCGTTCCATATCACCTACTAGTTCGAAGCAATGTGTTTCATTGCGTCAGCAAGCTTTCCTCGCTGCAGCAGAGGCTTTCGTACAGTGTTCTGTTTCAGCTATCAACTCAAAGGAAACGAAGGCCTACCTCCGGAGTGCTGGGGACTGCTTTGAACATGCTCAAGAAGATTTTAGGGCGGCAGCATTTTCCCGAGCCGGAGAATACAACACAGCTGTCAAACTCTATCGCAAGTGTGCCAAATTCGATGAAGCA
>JADNRV010000505.1:0-28527 GCA_015499995.1 Flammula alnicola
TACCTCAGCCAAACATACTCGGCAGATTCGGCGCGCCGGCAGTACTCCTCTTCACAAACCTTCGCTTGTGATCTCTGGTGATCTCTTGTGATAGTTTGAAAGTGAGAATACCCGCTTTGAGGCCTTCAAGTCAAATTATATCTTTCTTAATTTCAGTTGAAGCTCTCCTATGTGCTACATGGTTCATCTCCATTCCACATCACCTTGACAAAGGCCTGCCAGAACCTCAAGCACATGTGGCCATCGTCACTGCCGTGCCCGGACTATTTTGTCGGGGGGTCAAAATGCGCGGCAAGTTGTTTGAATTTTGCCATCGCATTTTGCAGTCACATGTTCCACCTTAAGTGAAGGCAAAATATGGTGGCAAAATGCAGGCAAAATCCTAACAATCTGCCGACACATTTTGACCCCCCGTCAAAATAGTCCGGCCACAGCAGTGCGTCAAAAAGGTGGTGGCACATCATCATCAGTGACCAGTGAAAATCCTGATGTTTCTTCCCGCTCTGCCTCTTTGATGTCGTCTGGCCCTGCCCTCTTCCAAAGAGCATATAAGTAAACCAACTGCCTAAGATTGGGCAAAGGTTTCCGTGGGTGAGATATGTCATGTAAAAGTGTAATTTATTATCAGCTAGAACTATGCCTCTTTTTGTAGTAGATGCATACTGTACACTGTGTGTTCTACATAATAACGGTGCGGGAGGCTGGAGCCAAAGCGCAAGCGTGGGACTCCTTGGTGGCCGCAGTTGCCGAACATGTTTGGCTAAAGCACCATCAGCACGTGATGGAATTGAAAATGTTCAGGTTTTCACAAAAATATGCAAAGCGCAGTAGATGTAAAGTGATTTACTAACAATATAAAAAACCAGTCTGCAGTGAATAAATGAATTTTTATCTCTTTTCTAAACTCATCATTGACCACCGTTATTGCAGGTCAACGTACATATGGGTAGTGCCATTCTATGTATGAGCACTGCTCTGAGCAATAGAAATGACTCGTATAAGCCGTGCGTATTAAGCAATGGTCCACTTACAAGTCTTCAAGCTCAGGCTGCTGCCATTGGGTCTATTGTTAGATTCATTGGGCTACGACGTATCTAGAACTCACTTGTGTATATCTCGCAACAAGAGAAGTTCGAAGTGGGCACAGGCTTGATTCTTAGAAATTGAAAAGTCGCAGGTATGACTCGCCGTATGAGACAACCAACGAGTTCGACCAATTTGGATTCTAGACAACGCAAGTTAAGCCGTGAGCAAGAACGCGAAAATCTGGACAAATAAAGTTCTGTAATTTGCGACAGTGGAACTTGTACTGATGAAAGATATTTTATCCAGGTGCTCTGTTCTATGGAGTAGTACAAAGGTGACAGTAGTAACTGGGCATGCTCTACTTTTAGGAAAGCAAGGGCGGGTAAAGGTAAGCAAATCATGAGATAAAAGACTCAGGAAATGCTGGATCTAGGTTAACATGACAGAGTGTGATAGATAGATGGGTGATGATACAGATTGAACGATGAGAGCACTGACATTTCAGTGCTCGATTTACCGCTAACGCTGCAGTTCAAGGACTCGGCATCCATTCCGCACGAACACGGAGATCCACCCTCTCACTTGTTTCTGCACAGCTCAAATGCCGTCCTAGTCAGCGGCGCACCATCCACAGGAGCACGTAGCTCCACCCCGTACCCACTTGTTGCTGTACAGCTCAAATGCCGTTGGCCTCTCGGCAGGGTCAAGGGCGAGGCACAGTCTGAGAAACGACGCCGTGAGCGCTATATCTTTTGGTGATAATTTATCGTTTGCTGCGAGGCGGTCTTCGAGCGTGGACAAGGTTTCTGCCAATTTCTCCACAGGCGATTCGGCGTATGACAGTGAAAACAGTGGCGTGCCGGTGAGGAGGAAATACGCCTTGGATATCCACATAATGAATGCGAAACATTATCAGAAAATAAGAAACAAAACTCACGGTACATGCCAGCATCCAGATATTAGTTTTGGTGTCGACCTTGCCGCCTAGAAGTGCTTCCGGCGGAAGCAGATTGGGTGCTGCGTCGAGTGAGACAGTTCCATTTGCTCGACGTGCTGGAAGAAAATGGTCATCAATCTTCTAAGGTATGAAAATGACGCTCACCATGTCCGAAATTGCTTAGAACAATAATTTCATCAGCAAAGACTTCTCGAGAAGCATTCCACTTCGCACGATGGGGCATCGGCTGAGATACGATAACTGGGTATACTTTGCCATCTTTGCCTGTGATTTGTTCGACCGGCGCACAAGGGAATGGTGCAAGATATTCCATGATATCTTTGGTGGCGCCGACAGACTCGAAGAGGAAATTGTCGGGAGTAACGGCTAGGACAATGCACATTTTCAGCAAATGAAGAATGTTTAGTTTTCAAAGATGATGTCCGTACCTCCATGAACGATTTTGAGCCTGTCAAGCTTGCACAGTGGACTCAAGATATCACATATAGCTTTCTGTACAGCATAAAGAGGCAACGTGCCTCCAGATTCAGGGTCACTGAGACGGAGGGCCTCAATCGAGGAGCCCAAAGGGCGTATCACCATGCAGAGATGTCTGCCCTTCGGACTTTCCTCGTAGAAGTGGCCGATTAAATCGAGAGCACCAGATCGTATTTGTGTCTTAATGGTGTTTCGGAGAAGCTTAAGCTCCTCTTTGGCAGAGGGTTCTTGCGTGGCTGAAACAGTGAATATCTTGATGACTTCGATCTCGTCTGGATCGTCGGTATCGATTGCGAGCCAGCTGGAAGATCGTGGTCCCCAACCTACTTTACGCAAGATAGACCATGTCCCGTTGTCAAGCGTTTGTCCGGGTTGACCAGCAAAATAGCCAACTGGGGAGTCAAGTTGTTCTTCCAGGAAGAGCGACATGATGGGAGTAGCCTTCAAGCTCAGGCTGCTGCCACTGGGAGTGTCTGTTGTTAGATTCATCAGGCTACGAGATACCTAGAACTCACGTGTGTATATCTCGAAACAAGAGAAGTTTGAAGTGGGCGCAGGCTTCATTCTTAGACTTTGAAAAGACTAAGTCGCGGGTATGACTCACCCTATGAGACAACGGACGAGTTCGACCGCTTATAGACAACATAAGTTAGGCAGTGATCGACAAGCAACACGAAAATCCTGGACAAATCAAGTTTTGTAATTTGCCGTAGTGGAACTTGTACTGTATGAAAGATATTTTATCCAGGTGCTCAGTTCTACGGAGTAAGTACAAAGGCGACAGCAGTAACTGGGCATGCTCTACTTTTAGGAAATGCAAGGGCGGGTAAAGGTAAAGCAAATCGAGACATAAAAGCGTCAAGAAATGCTGGATCTAGGTTAATATACATAAACAATGGCAGAGATAGATGGTGATGATACAGATTGAACGATTGAGAGCACTGACATTTCAGTGACTTGATGACAATATCCTAGGATTAGCGAGCGATAAATAACGAGGCTGGAAATGGGTTGTGTAAAGCAGTTTGTGTCGGTGTCGAGATCGGTGTCGGGTGAGTGAGAGTTACTGGGCAAGATTATTGAGGTACAGAGTAATCCGTTAGGACTCCGCTAATACGGTTGTACACCGCCTCTGGATATTGTCTAGGTTGGGGAAGTAATGTCAGCAACGCCTTGGAATAAGAAGAATATAACGTACCTTTCTTTCAGTCGTTCGAGGAGTTCGATAGCAGCATCGCGGTTGCCCGCGCCAAATTCCGCCCTGACCATAACTTCCCAAGTCGAAGGCTAGAAAAAGAAAGAAATTTTTAGAATGTTGTTGTCAGATATTATAGAGCAAAAAAGGCTTACCTCGCGATAGACAGGTGCCGTGACCGAAACACCCTCGTTCATATCAGGACTATGAGGAGCATGGTTGTTAGGAGCGGCAACACCAGTAGGCGGGTTCGACAGCGATTCGAAAATCGCTCTGGCCTGTTCCATGTCGCCCACATTGGCGTAGCCCTTGATCAAAAAGTTGGCGATATATGCAGTCATATGCACGCCCGCCTCGATCATCTTGTTGACGTAGACAGGCAGAAGGTCCGTCCGTTTGTGCGCGACAATGACATTGATTACGGCTTCGAAGGCAACGGCGTCGGGCTTGGGTGCCCTGGGGTACGTGCCCATCGACTCGAACATCGAGAGGGCCCTGTCGAGGTCCTTTGAGACACACCCGTATGCGTTGATGAGCGAGGCAAAGTGGGCTCCGGTGATCTCGACGGAGGTGTCTTTCTGGAGTTTGGAGAAGACTTCCTCCATTGAGGGCAGATCGACGGGTTCGATAGACCCATAGGCGTCAAGAAGCAGCTGCGACGCGGAAAAGGGTTTAAATGTAAATATATGCTATGCAAAGCGAAAGAAAAAGAAAAAAATGTACCTTGTAGGTATGAGCCGATGGCTTCACACCAGCCTTTTCCATCTCTTCGTAATAATAAAGCACGCTTAGTCGGTATGGTTTCGTCGTGGTGTGCAGCTGCATCATCGTATTGTACGGCGGCACCCTTGGCTTGAAGTTCGGCGAATGCACCATCTCGCGGAAGAGGCTCTCAGCAGATGCAACATCGCCCACCCTCGCACAAGCACCGATGACCGCGCCATAGGTGATAGACGACGCCCTGATCCCGCTCGCCTTCATCTGCTGGAACAGCTCCAACGCATAATCGGCCTTGCGCGCCTTGGACAATTTCGAGATGATGTTGTTGTACAGGTACATGTTCGGCTTGACGCCCCTCTCCACCGCCTCCTGGAAGAGCGCCATCGCACCGGAAGTATCGTCCGTGGTGTCCTTCACGAGCTGGATCAATATCCCATACGAGTCAGCGGAAGGACACAACCCCTGGTCGAGGATGCGGAACCGATGCACATGCGCCGCGTCGACGTGGCCCGCGTGGGCGAGCGCAATGATCATGTTGTCCTCGATGTGGGCCCACTCGTACAGCTGGTGCTCCGCGGGAATCGTCTGCAGGACCGTCTGCGCGGCGGTGTACAGCTCGCGAACCTTGTCCGTGTCCCTTACGCGTCCTTCGCTCTGGATAAGCCGACCGATGACCCCGAGGTTAGGCACGATGCCCTTCTGCAGCCCCTCCTCGAACATTCTGTAGGCCTTGTTCAACGGTTCTACGGGTATGGAGGCCATGAGAGGTCCAAGGAGTGTGTTGATGGACTTGCCGAGATACGCGTCCTGTTTGAGCGGCGTCTGATACTCGTTGGCCAAAACCTGCGACTCCACCGGCTGGAGGAACGCATCGGGGGGCTGCGTCAAGGCGTTCTCCAAGGCTGAGTACCTCAGCTGGTCGTATTGCTGTGCCGCCTCGAGATACGAAGGTCCAAACCTGGCGAGGACGTCCACACGTGCCTGTTCACCAAACTGCCTGTCGATGACTCCGATAACGCGCTGCCGGATATCCTCGTCGAGGACATCAAACGCCAGCCCATGCCCCGCGAGGTCTTCCAAAAGAGAGATCAAACCACCGTACGCGAACCCGGGGAGCTCAGGGAGGCCCTCGGGGTTCCCATCCAACCCATTCGTCTCGAAATGCACCGCATAAGTGAAAAGGATATTCCAGTCTTCCAAGATGAGGTCTTCGTAGGGTATGAGGTTGAGGTACTTCGTGCGGCCGTATGAATCCAAGAAAAAGGGGGCGAACTTCAATTGCGGCTTCAACGACAGTTGGAAGGCCAATCGTGCGAGAGTTAAGGCGGAGAGGAAAGAGAGCTCGCCGAGGCCCGTGCTCGCGGTGTCATACACGTGCGCGATGAACTTCGTTGTCAGGTCCTGCAATCTGAGGTACTTGGTGTGCATCCTCGTGCTATCGCCCATGGCATCCGCTGTTTGCTTGGTGATGAACTCGTAAAAAGCCCTGCACGAAACATCGTAGGCGCCCCTCGACACCAGCTCCCGGCAAATGTCCAACGTCAATCTATGGTCCCGGAAACCCGGTGGAAGGGTATCTTGAAGATCTTCGAGCAAGAATTGCAGGGTCTCGATGGCTGTCGCATTGTCGACGTCGTTGTTCTTCAGGTTCTCCATGTTGGCGGTGTGTACGATCAGACGGTCCGAAGAGCGAATTTGGAAGTGGTCCTCCACGTGTATCACTTTAAGGATCTTGTACAGCCTGTTGAGGTCGTCGATCTTCCCGTGAATGGCCAGCGCGTCGAGCATCAAAAACCACGCCAAAGCATCCGGACGCATGGCATTCCCGCCGAGACCCTGGAACGGGTCCTCCGGGGCGCGCTCCTGTCCAAGCAGCTTATCGAACCAAGCCAACGCGGACTGGATGTCCCCAGCTTGCAGGAACCCGTTGATAACGGTCGAGAACGTAGACGAAGTCGTGATCGGCACATCCGCTGAGGTAAAATGGTCGCCAGCAACAGAGTTGACCATCTGGTCCACGAGCCCGATGGCTTTATCAGGCATGGCGGCGCGGAAATATGCTTCGATCATGACGTTCCACGTCATGATTTGGGCCTGACGCTCGACGTCCGCCATATTGGAGAAATGTCGCAGCTTGCCTGCCTTACCAGCAGAGACGTATTCCTGGAAGATTTCTTCCGCCTGGTCGATCTGGCCCACGTTCGAGAAGGTCAAAATCAGGTACCGGTACACCCCATGAGGAACCTTGGTCTCGCGTCTAGCCTCCATCTGTGCGAAGATGTGGATGGCGGAGTTGACATCGGCGTTGTTCGCTGCACACTTCAGCAGGCGGACAAACGTCGATTCGTGCAGTTGGTCTTTGCCACCGATAGCCAATACGCCCTCGAAAAGAGACATCGCCGACGCGAAGTTGTCCTCCTGGTTGAGCTCGTTGATCCTTGCCTGGTCGTCCTCCGGTGCTACGGCTTCCGTTCGTCCTACGAGAGCCGTGCGTTTGTTGCGCAGCTCCAAGCTAACTTTCGCTCTGTGGATTTCGAGATCGCGTTTGGTCAAGGCATGGATGAGGTTATCGTAGGTGTCGACGTCGGGCACGATGGATTTCTCCAGCATGATATTGTACAGCTTGATAATACCAGTGAGGGGGGTTCCAGGGGTTCGCGTCTTGATCGAGGCAAATATGGCCGCATTGAACTGGTCCAAGGTAGGCGTCTCCCAATGCATGAGCATGTAACGAATAGAATTGGCGACGCTTGTAGCATCCCCTTTGCGACCAAGGGAACGAAGGACGCCGGCATGAGTGACACTATCGTCTTCGGGTGTTGGAGGAGGTGTAACCGTCTGTGGGGCAGAGGGGTCCGTGGCCGTTGACTGTTTTTGCTGTGGGGAAGCTGGAGCTTTGGGCGACTCTGCAGTCGCACTGACACTAGGCTTTCGCTTCTGCTGCCTGGAACCCTCAGGTGGGGGTGTAGGAAGAGGTGGTACGAGTGGTTCAGACGCATTCAAGAGGGGACTCAGAGGGGCCGATGTCGAGTTACGACGAACGAGGAGGGGTTGAGTCGGTTGTACAATTGGGAGAGGATCCGCCAGGAGACGTTCTTTCGCTGAAGCCATGGACTCTACGGGCGCAAACGCGTGCTTTCCCCGTGTGTGCAGCTGCACAGTCATGAGAACGCCCATTTTTTCACCCCGTTCATTGCGACCTGTGCCAGGGATTGATACGCTGGAACTACGCATCCGATGCCTCTTCTGTGGCGCAGGCAAGATGGTACGCCTGGGGGTGAACTCCTCGGTGTCATCACTCTGAGAGACTTCGTGAGAAGTCACTGCATTGGCTTGTGTCACCGCACGACCGGCGCTCTACACGAAACGTTGAAAAAAAAAACTCGAGATGGAGATGGAAGGCGTACATTATAACCAGCATAGAATCGGCTTCCAGCACCGTATTTAGAGCTTCCTGGTCCCGGTCCATTCCCCCAGTTTGAACCCGAGCCCGAAGAAGGACCCGACGACTGAAGTTGGAGGACATTTCTGATGGTATGTGTTTGATTTTGGACGACGGCGACCGCACGTCCAGTGCTATGGAGGATATGAGGCAACATAGATGCCTAGAGGGTGTCTGGAGACACCTTGTGGTAGTTGTGGGTGGGCCCCTTGTGGGTGTCGGAAAAGGTCTCCAACGTCGTTCACTGTCAAATTCAACAATCCGGGGCCGATCGAATTCGTGGCCTGTATATTTTTCTGTTTGGTTCTCATTGCCCCGCCAAATACATATGCCCTTCGGATCAACCCGGGTGTCAACCTGAGTCAGCTACCGTCCGGTCGTGGGAGTCGATCGAGGCTCGAGTCAGAGCTCTAGGCGCTCGTTCGGCGTCTGTTTCCCATCCCAACAATGTTACAATCGTACGATGTACTTGAGTACGGTGATCAGGCTAAATCTGGCTGACTAGACAATCGATATGAAACCGAACCACTCTTTTCCAGTCAGCACAAAGGGCGAAATGTGGTACTTAGAGTCTTTTCCCGATGCCAATGACGCAGACAAACGACAGAGCTCGTGACCTTCTTCGCGATGGGAGCGCGGATTCCGGAATCAGGCTAATGAGCAAGCGGAACAGCCTTTGACATGCATACTTGGTCTCATGATAAAATCAGCACCCGAGGACGCCCTATTACTCCCTCGTGAGTAGTCTCTCATGATCAGGATATTATTGCCCGTTAAAGATGATGAGAGCTCAGATCTATAATTCACATAAACCCACGAGATACTTACATAGTATTGTAACAGATATTTCTACACACGCATACGATGAATCAAATCCCTACATGAATATACGTCGCCCACCTGCTAGGATGGACTCCCTTTTTCTGAAGTTTCTGCACGGCCGCATCCAACGCATACGGAACGACATCCGGATCGAGAACCTGATAAGGATGCTTGAACAGCTCCTCATATATCGAACGGGCGACTTCGGGTCCATCGTTATCGTTCATCGTCCTTAAAATGTCACCGTCAGTCAGCACAGTGCTCCTTGTTTAAAAAAATGAAATGACGGGCAGGGACTTGAAGCTGGAAGACCAAATCCGAACTTACCACATTGTACCAATAACACTACGAAAACCTATTGGGTAATTCGGGTCAACGGTCAACGACGGTGTTTCGCTTTGAAGCAGAAAGGGAACACTCACCAGCGTATAACATCGCCGCCGAGAGATTAAGCGACTCATCCGGAATTTCCAGGTCATTAGACGCGCTCTCGCATGCGCTAAGAAACGCCAAGAACGCATTCGGAGTACGACAACTGATCATTTTCGATAGCGTTAAACGGCCATCCTTCAGCTCAAACCCACTATTCAACGGATCGGCACGGTCCTGGTGTCCATGGCACGCAAGATGCAGGATCGAGGCGTCCGTGAGGTGCGTCACGGCTTCCTCGACGGTCCTATTCGCATTTGACCTCGATAATTTTCCCTCCTCGTTTGCGATGTGGATCAATAGATCAGACGGAACAAGACCCTCGATGAGCTCGAGTTCCTTCGCTGTCATCGGCAGGTTTGCTTGACCTTTAGTCGTTGGTTGAGCGAGCACCAACGTCTTCAGATCGGATATATGGCGTGTTGTTGGAGACCTGACATCCTTCGATCGCCTTGCAGAGATGAGGGCCGAGAGTGTGGGTATGTATGATGAAACAACATATTTCGATACATTCTCTGCGTTATCGGACTTCAAGCTGCTTCCTGCAGCATGAATGGGTAAAAAGGCGAACTTTCCGGTTGGACACCACCACAGTCGCGGGCGCTTATCTTTTAGCTTTGAATCCTGATCCAGAACACGACAACTCAGTTATCCGTCACTGCGAAGAGAAAGAAAGATAAACTTACTGATGATAGAAAGCCCATAAGCTCGAAGATAGGTTTGACGATAAGTTTCCACGATCTCTCCAAAATGGTCTCATAAGACGCCGCTTTAGCCTTTTGCATCGCCCTCTCGTACTCCTCCGAGTCCGCATCAAGATCAAGAGGCGCCTCCCTCTCCTGGCTCTCCAATATGACACCCCTAGCCGTTTTACTAGCCTTGTTCAACCCAGCAACCATCTTTTCAAGCCCCTCGTCTGTAAGATCCTTCAAGAACACCGAATGCACTCCGGAATTCCTAACGATGAGCGCCGCATATATCGAGTTATTGCCCAGCAAAATGACAATAGGTCCGCCAACCGACGCTTCCATGAGCATTTCGTAAGTCTTCGGCTTGAGGAAATTCTCGAATCCGGGTTGTTGACGAGCCTTTGCCAAGAGATGCGCAAAGACGCCCTCCAGTTCGAACTGCTTCTTCATTTCCTCCTTGGACGCCGACACGACGGTTTGCGACTTGCATTCTTCGAGTTCATGCGTCACTGTTTCTAGCCTGTGTGCCAATTCATCCGGCAAGCCCTCGAATGATGTTTGGAGTCTCAACAAGCGCGTCCAGAATAGCGCCCGCGAGCTCTCCACTAACTCCAGACACCTCTCCGGTCCACGGGACAGAAGCGCCTGCAGAGGGCCTATCTGCGCAAGGAACGGAGTATTTACCTTCAGCTTGTCGATGCGGGTGTTGAGCTGGATGTCCTTCGGATCCCAGTAAACGTCCTCCGCTGATTGCCTGATCAACCTTTCTGAGAGATTGGATGTTGTAGCTTCGATATCGCGAACCTCGTGGTCGATATTTCGCATTAGGGCTCGTATTGTCCGTGACTCCAGTGGCATCTTGAAGACCTCGTGATTCTCATCATGTATTATTTTTTCGATCCCGGGGACGACTGTACTAGGCATGCTTTGGATGTTTTCTGGCTCTGTCGTCGACTCGTATGGTAAAAGCATGAAATCGTCGGGCCATGGAGGAAGACTGAAATCAGACAAACTTTCTGCTGGGCTGTAAGGAGGCGAATCGTTTTGGACTGCAGGCAGATAGGAAACCCGAGTAGGATAATATCTCAGAATGCATGCGTGATTCAATGAGCGTGGGGTGTTCGAAGCCTTCATAACCGCAGCATGATACCGGAAAATCGAGAGTCTGGCGGGATCGAATGATGGGAAGGAATTCAAAGGATCGTTGTTGGTGAAAGCCAGGATCGCCTTTTCCAAACCAGCTTTCTCCGCATC
Source organism: Flammula alnicola (assembly GCA_015499995.1). NCBI lineage: Eukaryota > Fungi > Basidiomycota > Agaricomycetes > Agaricales > Strophariaceae > Flammula > Flammula alnicola. Next base: position 11,013 of record JADNRV010000505.1, read on the forward strand.
CCAGCAGGAGGAAAGCACTCTTTCTTCTTGAATCCAAGGGTTAGAAGCACTACGTTTAGCGAAAATCTGGAGGTCGCGTCGATACATTTCCATGGAAAGACGAAGGAAGCCGGGGTACTGACAGCCATCAAATGCCATGGAATGCGACACATCCGATGTATGGACAACGCATAATGCCTCGCAGGCGAGGCTGAAGGATGCCACCCTGAGTCCGCCATCCAGCAAGTCTTGAGTGGCAACGGCAATGTTCTTGATGCCTAGGCTCATTTTCTGAGGTACCGTCCCAGTAATGTACAATTCCAGAGCCGCTCGTAGAAGGCGTAAAGCATCGGACCATTTCTCCGCGTCCCAGTCTTGTGCCAAGTACAGTAGTGCACTTATTACGATGATTTCGAGGGTGGAAGCGGAAAAAGGACGTCCATGGGGAAGTAGGTCCCATATGGCCGTAAAGTCATTGATGGTCCAGTCCAGAACCTCATCGGACTCCTCGAAGTATCTCAAACGATACCGCAAGAGGCGACCAAGAACGACAATTTTCCTCGCTTCGAAAACCCAAGGCCCTGACCCCCTCAATTCAACTCCCTCTCTAAAAAGCTCCAACGCAGCTGTAAGAAGTGGGAGTTGCACCGGTCGCTTCAGAAACTCGATAGTAAAACTTGAGGCCAAGTCCATGACGCCGAGAAAATGCTTCGAAGATCCCCGTTCCTGAACGCGAAGAAATTCTTTGAACAATTTGGAGGAAATGCCAACGGCTTCGATGTTTTCTTCGTGGCGAACTAGTTTTGCAGCGATCTGATATATTAAATGAACGTAGCCAGGCTCCTTTTCGAGGTTAACTGCTAGTAATTGTTGAGCGGCTTGCTTTGTATTGGTGAAGACCTTGCTTTGCCTTTGCCAAATGAGGTAGGCTACTTGTGTTAGCGGGCCACCGCTTTGCGTGGCAGTACGACTCTTTTCCTTTTTTGATGTTTTTATTTTTAATTTTTATTCTTTATATAGCTTGTAATTTTACTGATACTGTAGTCGTATAGTCTACTTGAACAATAAATGCAATAAATTATGATACAATAATGCTGCATATATGTTCAATGATGGCCCAGTGATGTTGCAATGGCAGTTTGGGAGCCTCTGATTTTATGCTATATATACAGTCTCACTCACTTCAATCACAGTACACTTGAGAACGCCTCTACATTGCGGGTATTGCATCATGGGATCCACAGCTGAGGGCATTGGTCAATAATGCCAAATAATGCCCTATTTGGTGTTGGGACATAGTTGTTTACGTCAGCACTTCGAAAAAAGTGCTGACATAAACAATTTAATTAATTAAATAAATTAAGTCATGTGATTTGGTATGTAAGACATAGAGGAGCATAGAGGAACTCGAAGCCTTCAGAAGGCCTCGAGATGGCGGGAATGATCGGCCTGAAACTCTATATAAACCAGACATGAAACCGAGAAACAGCCCAGCAGTCCTTACATAAATGATGAGCAGCACCAGGGGAGGCGACAACGTGCGTTACTCACGTCGACATGTGCCCTCCTTGCTTGCTTATCCTCACTTCACTTTTGTATCTTATTTTATTTGTTGTACACCTTATGCCCAGTACATAGCACAGTTCAATTATATTCTTCTGGTCATGTCAGGTCGAAGCCACATTATAATAAAACATTTCTCTCCTGCAAAGCTAGTCCATAATCTCCTCCATTGCGAAGTTATAGCTTGCGCACTGTTGCCTGCGAAATAGGGCAGAGCACAGCCACTGATCCGGCGCCAAAATGACAGATGGGCGGCTCTTGGTATCTACAGGGTACCTGCACGCCTTGTGAAACAACAAAATATAGTCCATAATCTAGTCTATAAGGAATTCATGAGATTTATATTGCTGAAAGTATGAGGTATTCTCATACTGGGCTGTGTGGGATGCTTTTTTTGAGTGAAAAATGCGAAATTAGGGAAGAAAATACCCCAGATTAAGATATTTCCCAGTTGGGAGTGATGGTGGACAGAGAAATCAAAACAATTTGACCTGGGTACACCTGAGTACTCATCGCGAGGCATGCAGGTACCCTGTAGATACCAAGAGCCGCCCATCTGTCATTTTGGCGCCGGATCAGTGGCTGTGCTCTGCCCTATTTCGCAGGCAGCAGTGCGCAAGCTATAACTTCGCAACGGAGGAGATTATGGACTAGCTTTGCAGGAGAGAAATGTTTTATTATACTGTGGCTTTGACCTGACATGACCAGAATTTTTATTTATGGCCCCTAACCACCTCAAAGTACCTGTTTTATGGGTCTATCTCAGAACAGGGGCCACTAATAAAAAATCGGATCATGTCAGTCGACTTTAATTTCAATTCTAAGCAAAATACATCTACCAACTATGTTAATAAGTGTTGTGGTTTAGGTGATATTTTTCATACACTCTGGAGGCCCATATTTGGCAGGCAATTCAGCCTGATTTCGCATTTTGGGGATATATAATACATTTCTCAAAAAATGGATCACGTAGGCTGATGAAAATACTTCTTATTATTAAATACACAACAAGAAATCTTACATATTGGTGATGTGAAGGGCACAAATGCGATGTCTCAAGAAAATGGCTGTGACATGCAGTGACGCCATGTGTGACTGGTCATCACACTTACCGAGCATTGTTCACCACCATTAACACCCTTCCTGCCCTCATTTCTTGACAAAATTGATATCATTAGATTTATAATTATAAGTAGATTATAACTAGATATAAAACAGGGAGGGGACAAATGAATGGAGACCAGGAGGATGCAGAAATCATTTAGAGTTGGTGAATCTATTTTTAAGTGCTAATCCCATGCTATCCCGGAATGTCATCTAAACAGCTGAACCATTTCCTCTGCACAGTTCTTGATAATAATGGTATCATTCAGTTTGTATTTACTTATAGATTACAGATATGTATATAGAATTGAGGGGGCAGGAGAATAGAGACCAAGGGAATGTAAAAGCATAACGCAGCAGGCCCAAGCTATTTTTAAAACATAAACATATGGCAAACTGCTTACAAATGTGATGCCATCAAAGATAAGGGATGAACAGCATGGCAATGCTTACAAATCTGATGCCATCAAAGATAGGGGACCAACAAGGTCGCTGCAAACCTGTTTTTTTGTGGGTAGCTGTAGATTAAAAGAACTCCCTTTTACTTACGTAAAAGAGTCGTAATGACACCCGGTGACTTCTTCCATCCCAAGATAGGTTCCTCCTTGGTCTCCAAATGCTTTGCTCTTGCAAAGAGTTCGTCAATTTGCTCAGGGTGGCTGATGAAGTGTTCGAGCTCCTCAGATGACAAGAGTTTGCACATATTCTTCAGTTGGCGGAAGAACATGAGATGCGTAAATTCTCCGGTGGATGCTATTTCTCGTGAGCGAAGTAATCAGAGCTAACAGTAGGAAGGGTTACGTACCAGAATCTTGAATAGCTTTTTGGTGCTGAGTATCAACGGGGATGACAGTGAACTGGAAGGTGCAAACATGCACTCCTACGGGGTCTGACCCACGAAATCGTACATTGGCTAAGACAGGCCGATGCACTACTTCTGCTTCGAGCCTAAATAGCTGGAATCGGTGCTGCTGGACGCCACTGCTTGATGTTGCCTCGGTTTCAAAGTAACGAAGGTCGTTGCGGAGGAATAAACGCCAAAATATGTTTCTACCCCCTGTAGTCTTTCATCAGGAAAAAGTCAGAAGTATATTGAGACCAACATAGCCTACATAGCGCCCATAGCTCCGTTGCAAGCCCCTTGTTATATTGTGATCCATAGTTTGTCACGTTTGCAATGAAGTGCTATGGACAACTATAGAGTTGGCCATAGGCTCTATGGCATACGTGTAAACTCATTGTATCATTGTCTTTATTGTTAGCTATAGACCTCGACAGTGCTCAAGAGATTTGTTAAGGAAAGCAAAATGGCAATTGTATATTTTTCAGGGGGGATGAATACATGAATTAGTACTAATCTAAATCCTCGCCAGTCTAATGACGTTACTCAGTTCGCTGTGGTGATCTTGGTTCGACCCGGTAAAGATGCTTAGTGCGGGGTGTGTGTGAACTACTAGATAATCAAGTAGTCGCTTTCAATAGACTTTGTAATGTCTATTAGAGAGATACTATCAAATCCGACTTGCTTCACTTTTAAATAACTACTTTACTACACTCAAACACCCAAATCAATGTTTAGTTGACTTAGTTCGTCCAAGGGGAGGATAATAGTTTTATAATATCGATACCTGATAGTAGGTGTGCGATAAAAGAAGGTGTTTAACTATGCAACGGCTCAGGCAAGGCCTTAGGCGCGTTTATAGTCAATGGGTCGTTTTAAGTCCAATAGACTTGTGTAAATTCTGGTCTGGTACTCGGAAACTAGTGCTCTATGCACAAACTGCTAACTGATCTTGCTTTGTCTTGTTCTCCAATTGAGAAGATGGCTCTATGCCCTTTAACTTGTCTTTACTTGTCTCAAAAACTATACTTGTGGAAAGAGGCGCGCAGATGTCTTATCCGCCGACACTACAGTCCCTTAACAATGGCCAGAGGCGCGTAGACGCTTTGTCTACCGACACTACAGTCCAGGTCCCCAGATGTCCTTTGACAAAGGGTAGGTTTTGAACAAGTCACTTAGACAGGTTCCTTGGCTTATAACTCTCTTTACTTGTCTTGGCGAATCACTTAGACACGCGTTCTCGTCTTAACAGTTCGTTTATATCGTTACTTGGTTTCTTTTTATATTATGGGACTCTCGCTTTGAAGCTACTTGGTACTTAGAGGTGAAACACTTAAGATATAATTCTTAAGCGCTTGTATCTCGTGGGTGGTAAATTGCTTGTGTTCTACGGTGTTACAGGGCTGCTTATATACTACTGAGACGATATATTATTACATAGACGCAATGACGAGAATATAGAGATTTCATGGGCATTTGTGCGCGAGCGGCGGCCTTTGTGGAGTACAGTTTCCGTGCGCATCCGCTCAATCATGCCTTTTTGGTTGGATCGGGAGCTCAGATCGTCGTCGGCTCGGCTAACTTAAGCGCCTAAGACTTACTCCTCCTCGACCGCGTGGTATACAGGCTCGTGACCTTTCGTTTTCATTGGTATCTTGTCTTGTCATTGGCTATCGACTGACCGGAGCATAGACGCGCTTACATCTCGTCGGAGACGCTCGGGCAATCCTCACCCGTTCTGTCCGTGATAATCCTCGTGATTAGGGTTGTAACCCTTTGTCCTCCGTACCCGATACTCTGGTACTCTCGGCGTGCATCTGGGATCTCGCTGTGTCGAGTTATGCACCCCGGAAATCTTCCTGTACCAAGTTATTACCCGATATGGTATGTGTTCCCAATTTGGTATCCCTTTGATCCGAGCTTTGATCGGCGTTGCTACAGGCGCGTCTATGGGCGTCTGCTTTACCCCGCTGCTCCACTGTCCTCGGTGCCTTCGGCAATGTCACGCGACCTGTCCTGTAGTGTGCCTAGATGTCCGTTCTTTAATCTAGAGACCCGCGCCCTCGCTGTATAGGCCGGATGGTTAAGATATTACTGAAAGGCGCCTATTCCGTACACTTCATTAGATGTACTGACTGTTATCTCAATAGTTACTAATGATAATGTCTTTATTAAACCGCGCATTCCTCGTTATCTTGCATAGTTTCCTCTAGTCCTTAGTAGTCTTGTCATTGTAATGTCCGGACTTGTAACATTTAGACTACGGTATAAGCTTTACTAAGTGCTAAAAATAGCTCAGGTAAGGAGAATAGTAGTCCGTTCACAGCTAGCCGCTCGCGGTCTCTTCATCTCCCCCCAACTTAGATATTGACTGTCCCCAGTCAACCTTATTGCACACTATCAATGGTCTTTGGTTCTTGTTTTTCCGTTCAACATTTGCCTATGCATTTCCTTAGGAGCGCCTATGTTCTCACGGCAAAGCTTGCCGTTGTAATGAGAAGCACGGTGAAGACTTCCTGCCTAGCAAACTTTCCTAAGTTGCCAACTCGTGTTCTAAGGTCTTTCCATCCTAGGAATAGTTTCCTTAATCGTTGCTGATCCTGATCATCGGTAAGCGCTTCTAATGAATCCGCTTCCTTGAAAGGCTACAGAACGGATTCTATCAGGTTTTAACATATCCTGCGGCTTCTTTCTTGGTGAATGCGAAGAATCGCACTCCATTATCATCATTCGGTTGTAGTCGGTGACTCGGTGCGGTCTCGGAAGCTTCGTCTTGGCCCGTGTATATAAACTGGATATACGCGCTCCTATAGACTCCAACACTTTCGCCCTTGTTCGCCACCACTGTCAACAACCACGCTCGTCTTCTACCCTCTCTCTGGTTATCTCATTATGTCTGCTGCCATCTGCGCCTACTTGCAGCCTGTCTGGGACGTTCTCCGTCGTAAGCTCCTTATGTTTACGCTTACACCGGCAACCCGTCGCGTTTCCGCTGCCTCAATGGTTCTTAGTGGATTATCCACCCAGATGGTATGTCATGTCTTTTTCTTCTTCGCTCTTGTCTCACTCTTCTCTTTCTAGGGTAATTATATGCGCGGGTTTGCAGTGACTAGGTCTCCCGAGCCTCTCGCTTGCTTGCGCGTGCGACGCTGGCTGTGTTTCCTGGCGCATGTCGCCGGTGAAACACCCCCTTCGTTCGCCTATTTCCCGGATTTCGATCCTTCCCTGGTTGTAAGTCATTACATCCTCTGCCTTTCATTTGTCTTTTACTGATCACCCTGACCGACCTTTTCTTTAGGCTGATTTTTATCCCTTGCATGCCGAGGAAGTCTCAGAGGCTGCTATGGATAGCGAACCGCCATTCCCAGAGCTCGTCGGGCTGGCTCAGCGACTGTTAGAGGCGACTTGGGTGCATTCGCCCGTCGTAGCTCCTCTTGTCCTGTATTCTCCTTCACCGTCACCGGTGCTTGGTATGTATATCTATGTTCCCTTTCGTTGATTCACAGTTTAACCAATCTTGGTTGTATAGCGCCGGTTCCAGACAGGGACCTTGACGAGATGCGTTCGCCCACATCGACGCCTGCTGGTATGTGCCATTGCATATTTTCTTATTGGATTGTGGTTAACTTGGTGGTTTTTAGTTCCCCCAACAATGGATCGCGACGGCGCGCGTCTATCCTCGCCACCACCCATTCCGTCCTTGACCGCACATCCGGAGGATCGACTTCGGTGCTTTGTTGAAATTCCCCCGCGTCGTTCAAAGGGTCGCAAGGGTAAAGGCAAAGCTCGTGCTAGAACCCCGTCCCCATCTCCTGCACCTCCGTCACCTCCTCGCGCACTAATGACTCGCGCAGCTGCTGCAAGATTAGCTGCCAGTTCTCATCAAGAAGTCCGACCAGGAGTTGCCTCTGGCTCGCAGGTCACCCTGGATGTCTCTCCAGCCCCACCTCGACCTCTCAAGCGCAAAGTCGCGGCGCTGGGCGATGCTCGAAGCAAGCGCCCTCGTCGAGAGGTGACTCCTGAGTCCCCAGAGCCAGATTCTTCTTCTTCTAGCAAGTTGGCTGCTGCCCAACTTGCTCTGCTTTTGGGTGCGGTACCCAAACCCCTGGTGAGTTCTTTTGTGTCATTATTGTTCTATGCATTTATTTCCTCGTTTTTGTTATCTTTAGGCGCCCCCCGTGTGTATTGCGTGCGGTCTCAAAGGATTAAAACCTGAGGACTGCATCGTACCACAGGGTGAACAGGGCTGTATCCCATGCCAGAGGAGCCGCCGTGGCATCTGCTCTTTCAGAGCCAAGCTGAAGGACCAGATGCCAGACTTTGAGTCTTTCCTCGAGTTTGGCCAGTCATCCCTGACCAGTAAGTTCCCTGTTATTGTCATATTCTTTCTTAGCTAACTTGTGGACCCCCCTAGACCTTCAAAATCTATTTGAACGGATCCAGCGCATTAGCGCCACCAACATCCTTCAACGAGCGCTCGTGCGGCAGAGTGACCTCGAGATCTCCGTTCTGTCGTGTGAGGTCTTGGGTATCTTGTATCGGCTCGTTGCATCGGATCCCGACAACTCATTCCAGGAGTTGTACCTTGCTGACGACGATGCTATGGAGACGCTGATCGACGTTTTGTCGGCTTTGTCTCCTGGCGATCTGTCTTCCAATGATCGGTACCCTACTCACTCGACTTCCCTCTCTGAGCTGTCTCTTCTGCTGCAGGGGGTTGCTACTCCACCCTGGCTCCTTCACCCTAGCCACATCCTTCCTCCCCGCCCTCGTGTCGTTCCGTATCAGGAGAGCGAGCCCGACGTCGACGAAGCCTCTGCCTCCCTTGACACCGATTCGGAGCGTGCTACTTTAGACGCTCTTGATCGCGACGTGGGCGACTTGGACGATTTCGAGTGCTACCAGTAGTTTTGGACCTGGTAAGCCCCACCTTATCCTTTCTTTCTTATCGTAACCAATACTGACTTCTATTTTATAGTCATATAATCGCTTATCTTGTCTTGTCTTGGGTCTTGGTCATTCTGTAGTATACCGCCCAATGTTTTGTTATCTTTTTGGTATCTTGTAGTGTACTAGCTTCGCTTCTTTAGATAGTTTTTAGGGTCTATCTTTTGTAGCATTACTTAGTACTTGTCTTTATATCTTGCTTTTTAAAATGTAAAACCCTTTTCTTGCTGCTTGACTTGTAGTCTGACTAATAAGTTTCGCTTCAAAGGATGCCTGCAGAATCTCCTTATATTGCTATAAGTATCTGAGACTATCTTTTAAGTGTCCCTTAAGACTTTATAGCCTTTACTTGACTAGGTTTATGATGTAAACTCCGTAGTCAAATCGCAAAATTTCGTGGTAACCATAGACGCTCTTATGCATCGGCTGGTCGTTCTGCATACGCGCACCCTGTACCTCTTCCCCCAACTTAAAATCAACTGTCCCAGTTGTTCCAAGTCAGTACTAGAGATCGGTTACTATGTGCAGCTCGTCCTAGAAAGTAGCATACTGTGATCGGTTGCCCGGAACCAAATTTTCACATACTCTCGTTCAATATAAAAACCCAGACATTGGACCCTAGTGCCCCCCATGGCTTCCAATAACCAAGTAGACGCGTCCAACACCCCTCCGGCTTATAGTCAAAACCTTCGCGATATATGGGATGGTCGCTCCCATACCACTCCTGAGGAACAAGTCGCTATCAAGGAGGCGAGGTTCACCGCTCTTTTCAACGCCGCTCACAACCTCGACACCGCTCAAATTCGTCTTCAAGATGAGTATCCTATCCCCGAGTTCACCGCGTTCATGCAGGCTTTCGTGCGTTGCTCTTTATTTATTTTATCATTCAAATCCTCATTTTCTGTCTTATTTCGCTTTAGTTGGACTATCACGACGCTGTCCCCGAAGGTACCGTCCACGGACAGGATGCTGCTGGCTTCTACTGCGTTCTGAACGGACTCTGGTTCCGTTTAATCGGTACTCCGCGCGAGCATTTTGGTGGCGAGATGGCCGGGAAGGTATACGCGCTTATGCGTTGCCCCACTCTCCCTGCCTATCCGCAGTCCAACACTGTATGCTTTATCATTTCTCATATGTCATCCGCTTTCTAACTTTTATGGGTGCCTTCTAGACCGCTCATTTGGCCTGGAAACTCGCTAGCGAAGGTGTAGACAAGGTTATCCAGCATATTGAGGACAAACGCGTAGTCTGTTACTTAGTCGGTACACACATTCGTGCCTTCCGTGACCTTCAGTTACAGCTTGCCCTAAACCTAGACATAGCCGTAGAGTTCCTACCCATCTCGTCGTTACTTGCATAGTGTAGTGTTTCCTAGTCGATTGTAGACCTTCATCAAAGTTGAAGTGATCTTACGTCCCAGAATAGTAACAATTGATTGGCGCTCTTACGAGGCACTGATTGCAAATCATTACACATCTATTAATAGCACGCGGAAATCGCTACTTGCGTACTTCGGAAAGAAAACAATTTTCTTTAAGAATTGAGGGACATAACGACTGCCATGCTACAGATAGGATCGACAGAAGCGTTCTCGGTCAACGCGGCCGTCTTGACAGCAATTTTACTCTGCCGTGTGGCTAAAGTTTTAACGCGTCTACAGATCGCTCGGGCTTGACAGTTTCGATCCTTAGTCCAAGTACGCTATAAAAGCTCGCGAGGACGCAGCGTTTCAACCCGCTTCAGCATCTCTGCTTGGCACCCACTGTCCTTTCTGTTACTATGTCATCTATTCCGAACTCAACCCTTCTTTTGCCGACGCTGATCTCGAAACTCAGCGTATCTTGCACCGTACTCATCCTAGCCGTCAGGACAAGGTTAACGAGCCCGGCGAGCTCTGGAAAGAAGCTCTCCGATGCCTTCGTTTCATAGTACGTGTTGTTTATTTCTTCATAAGCTCGCTTATCATTCTTTTGTCGTATAGGCGCCTTGGGAGAACCAGATCCCTAGCATTCTGAACGGTGGTCGGTCACTGCATAACATCGTCTTTGATCTTCGAAAGGCGACGCAGTTCTTGAACACCAAGTTCGCTGCGCTCGGATGCGTTCCACTCTGTACCCCTGAATACAATGCATTGGATACCATATGCCTTGCTATTCTTCGAACAGGGAGGCTCCCGCTCCTCAAACTCCACTTCTGGTTTCACCTGCCACCGGTGACACTGCTAGTCCTGAGACATCGCCCCCTGTCGTGGCCGAGAAGACCCCTACCAAGCCGCCCACTGAATCCGTGGTGGTGAGTACCGTCATCCTTTCCTTCTCGTTCTATTTCGTCTATTGCCAACCCTCGCATCTACTAGCTCGAGAAACGCGGCGGACGTTTGTACAAGTCCAAAGCGCTTGTCGATAGTGACTCTGCTGAGGTGGAGTTTGTATCCTCTACCATCAGTCAGCCATGTAAGCTAGAATTATATATGATACCTGGGCTGCCTGCCAATAAGGAGTGTACATCTACAAGGCTAACAACCCCCTTGGGCAGTTGCCCAACACTATGCAAGATAATATCTACAGGCTGCCGGGGTGCCAGGGATGGGTTTGGTGCTTGTTGTTGGGGCGGGTGATGGCAAAACAATGGCCAACAATGTACAGAAACAGCTGGCGGGCATAAAAACTGCTCCTGCTCATCGTTGGGGCGGTTCTGGGTGCGGAAAAAGAGGGGATGGGTTGCTGTGATTTTTCTCAACCCATATTAGGTATTTGCCCCACTGTCGGGGGGCGGGATGGGATGGATTAAAAAGGATGGCTTTGGATAAACCTGCAATATTTTCGCGTTGCCGCTGCACTATTTTTAGATACATCAAATGAGTGACATCATTGAATCAGTCTCTTTCCGGGTGCGGCTTTTATTTCCGGGTGCCTGGAAATGATTACCCCGCTCGGGCGGTAATTTAAGAATAGATTCACATCTTTGACGCCATAGCATAGGATGAGTGATATAAATAGATTTCCATCAATTCTCGACCATTTTTGCGCCGCCGCACCCTCTATTCTTCTGTCCTGCCATTCTTTATACATAGTCGTAATCTACACATAAGTATGAATCCAAGGTACCATTTTTATGTAGAAAGGATGGAGGGAAAAGCTGTATGCAGCTTCAGCTTTTGATTGCGGCTAGCATAAGATGGGGCGCTAAAAATAGATTTTGTTGTTTTCGAACCATTTCCTATTCCGTTGGCTGCTATTCATGCGTCCCTTGCTTTTTTGTATCAAACTGTAATCCAGTCATAAATACAAATCTAATGATACCAATTTCGTCAGGAGATGAGGGCACAAAGGGGTTCAACAATAGAGCATGTAATTTTGCATTACCGTTTTCGGGGCTCTTACTAGATACATGGGTTTTAATAGGTATTTTGAAGAAACTACTACAAAAAATATCAGAACGAAGGCCCAGAGTGCTATCAGCATGCTCTGGGCATCTATCTGCTAACCCAGCCTCCTACTCTCCGGCTGGTTGACCTGTTGTCAAGCTCGGCGTGCCGCCCTTCGTTGTTTGGGGGGAGTCGGCTTGATGGAAGGATTTGGTTGAAGATGGATGGTCATGGGGGATGGAAAAAGACTTCGAACGTCAGAGAGAGACGTTCGAAGTCAAGGAGGGACGACGAAGCATTCGTCGTCCCTCCTTTTCGGCCGATGGGTACAGTGACGGGCGCTGGTCCATCCCCATCCCATCGTCGTAAATGAAGAGAGCCAGCCCACATCCCTCTAACAAGGGGTGGGCACAATGCGACGTGGGGTTGTGTAGCAGCAGGCTCCGAGTGGGCCTGAGCGGAGGTGCATAGCCGCGGCGTAGTAAGCAGGTGGTTGGCATGTCTGCCACTCGCCCTCCTCGCCATCCAGTGTACCTACAAGCAGGGAGCCTCTTGTCTGAGCAGAAGCGGCTGAAGGAACTCCCGGGCTCGAGTGTCCACAGCAGCCAAGACGCGACGACATGAGGCAAGGGGTGTGTGGGCAGGTGGTCAGCGCGCGGGTGCTGGTGGACTGGGCAACGTACTGCGTGGGTCTCCCCTCCTTGGGACCTTCCCTATTTCATCTCCATCCCTCGAACGCTAGCCCAAATCCCTCGCAGAGGGCACGGCACACGACGTGTGCAGCCTGTGTCGCCTTGTCGTCTCGATGCAGCAGCAGTCGTGCTGCCGCTCCCCATCCACCCCGCCTTTGTTGTACTGACGCAGCGGCCTCCACGCTGCTGCTCGTCCCCGTCGTTTCGAAGCAGAGCGGTCCCGCTGCTGCTGTGCCTCACCCCTTTTGTTGGATCAGTGCAGCAGCGATCGCCGCTGCTGCTCATTCTCCGGCGCATCTTCGCAGATGGACAGGGGAGTGGTGGTCGCGGCTGAAAGGCGACCCCCTTGTAGCTCCCTTCCCCTCTAGCCACACCCACACCCTTTCGAACGTCGGCCCACAACCCTCAAAGAGGAGAGAGAGGAGGGGGGGTATACGACGTGGCAGCGCACTCGTTTGCATACCTAGCTAGATGTAAAACTATAAGAAAAACAAATAAGACCGAAATGAAATATTTAACGTACCTTTTCTGAGGTCTTGGGGTGGCGGAACGGGCGAGGAAGAGTGTTGAACGTTGAGAGGGTGGGTGGTGCTTGGACGTTGAGGGTCGAGATCAATGACGTTGATCGTTGATCTGTTTCCCGAGCCATGCGATTGGCTGGATCTCCCGGCCCGACCAGACTCCAATCCGTCGTCGAGGTTTCGAACGTCTCCGAACATCGTCGACGTCTTCAAATAAAGCTGGGAGAGTCATTATCATATTCACGTAGATCTTTATGTACTCAACAAATATCCATATTCACTGAAATCAGCTTTCTGAATAATATTAATCTCACTGAAATGGATGGAAAGGGTGTTTTCGGGTTTCTATACGCTCGACTATTGCCATTTCCTTGCCTTGAATTTAGTTTAAATTCATAAATTCTTTTTTGAGAGTATTATTTGAATGAATTAAAAGAATTCTAAATAGTTTGGATGGCACTCCGTTATTGTGGAACATTGAAAAGTCAAAATCTCATGAGGAATGCACTATTGATGAGAGGTTTGTTGAGTCGTCTCATGCATTAGTCCATTGAAAAACAAGTACCATGCTCAGATGTCTAGGAGACATTGGGGTAAGACTCTAAATATCATTCAATACTATACAACTAACAAAGTAAACCCTTTGAAGAACCATCCAGATAATTTTCGATGGGTTAAACGTGAGATACAATATTTCCGAAGTACCGAAATCACCACGCGCTGAGTCGAGCATCGACAGTGCAAGATCAACTGATCCAATCCTATTCAGAAGTTTATTAAATTCTCATTTGATTTATTGAAATGAGATTCCGTCAATAATCTACCTATTTACTAACCATTCTAACACGTTCCGAGACGCCGTCGACGACAACGACGGGACAGGACGAACCGGTAAATGGCCGGTCCGAGCGTGTTTAAACTCCGCTCGGACGCAAATCAACCACGTTGAACGCAGTTGATCTGTGCTCTCGATCTCCATCCTCGCCCATCGTTTCGCCCCCCAGCTGTAAGATCACAAAAAAGGGTATATATACATTATATATGACATCTAATGTGATTTCCTAACAAAATGTTTCCTTTTTACAGTGGATTTCCGTTGCTACCGACCCGCCAACAACGCTGCTGACCCCTCCGCTCATAGTGCGATGTGGGTCCTGTTTCGCGCGTCAAGACTGCAGCGGAGGATGTGGGATGGGGAATATGGATCTAAGGGGGACCCTAGATGAGGGAGGCCCGCCAGGTGTGTCGTAAACGCACCATTCAGACGTTTACTGACCTGCTCCATCCCCACACAGATCTTCTGGGCTCAGTCCCTGTCCCCCCTGCTAGGGCCAGAATCTGTTAAAGGAACATTCGGCGGGTACAGCTGTGCCTGCAGAATGTTTTGTTTACCTTTGACGTACGACGCCGCTCACGCCGCCGCGTGCAAAATGACGACAGCAACCAAAACCAGCACATCAGGATGACCAGCACGTACCGACATGGAAGCCAAAAACTGCACGCCGTCCAGAGCCAGAAAACGCGACGACGATGGCGACAGACGGCGGTGTGACCAAAGGACGGCAAGGTCATACGAAGAGACGACGAACCAACGTTCGTCGTCTCAGATTCGAACATCGCCTCGTGCAGACGATGTTCGAATCTGTGCCTGGGACCTCACCACCACGGCCTTACACGCCCCACGGACCCAGTCCGCCGCGCCATTTGGCGTCACCGACTTCAGCTGACTAGGCTGCCACCGCGCACCCTGGCTTGTGCGCCGTCGACGCCGAGATCGCCACCGCCCCCACCATGAGTCATCACCCAATGCCCCACCGCTTTCTTGACCATCCGGCCAAAGAACTCGATGTTCGAAGCTGAGGCAATGGAAGGGCACCACGACGAATGACGAGCGACCAGCACGGTGACCAGCAGCAACGACGGCCACAACCACGGCGAGCCGATGAACAAAGACCAAACAGGGATCACACCAAACTTACGATAGTTCGACGAGGGGTGGGCTGGGCGAAAGTGGGAGGCAACAGTAGTGCAGGGCGGGGTGTATTGACAAGTAGATAGATGCCCAGAGCGTGCTGATAGCGCTCTGGGCCATGTTTTTAATATATTCTAATATGCATTCCAATGTCTATCTACATCCAGACAGCTGCAGGTGTGAGTGCAAAAGTACCGGAAACTGGTAAAACATAAGTTTTGTTAAATTGTTTTCTTTGTCACGGAAATGACAACGTATATACCCCTTCCTGGCCTCTCTCACGACAAATTGGTATCAATAAGTTTGTATTTACTTGTAGATTACAGCTATGGTTTAAAAAATGGCGGGACAGCAGAATAGAGGTCGCGGCAGTGGAAAAATGGTCGTGAATCAATGGTAATCTATTTATATCACTCATCCTATGCTATTCTGTAGCGTTCATCCAGGTCCCCGAGGCTGCGCGCAACCAGATGCCCCACTCCTTCCTGTCCTTTCCCGATCTTTAAATAGGTATCATTCGATTCAGAATAACTTGTAGAGTATAGCTATGTAGGTTATTTAATAAATAACCAACGGGAAGGGCAAGCGGCACCCAAAACAATGTGAATCTATTTTTAAACTATCATCTGTCAAGTGCACCCGAGGCGCTTATAACCATTTCAGGCGATGCAATTGTTTCCATCCTTTCCTGGCCATAAAGTTAGTATAATTTGATTCAGAATTACTTGTAGAGTACAGATATGTCATTTATTTAATACATAACCAATGGGAAGGGCAAGCCGCACACGAAAGATGTGAATCTATTTTTAAATTACCATCTCTCTAGTGCGCCCGAGGCGGGGTAACCATTTCCAGGCACCCGGAAATAAAAGCCGCGCCCGGAAAGGAGACTGATGCAATGATGTCACTCATTTGATGTATCTAAAAATAGTGCGAATAAAAGCCGCACCCGGAAAGGAGACTGATTCAATGATGTCACTCATTTGATGTATCTAAAAATAGTGCAGCGGCAACGCGAAAATATTGCAGGTTTATCCAAAGCCATCCTTTTTAATCCATCCATCCCGCCCCCCGACAGTGGGGCAAATACCTAATATGGGTTGAGAAAAATCACAGCAACCCATCCCCGCTTTTTCCGCACCCAGAACCGCCCCAACGATGAGCAGAGCAGTTTTTATGCCCGCCAGCTGTTTCTGTACATTGTTGGCCATTGTTTGCCATCACCCGCTCCAACAACAAGCACCAAACCATCCCTGGCACCCCGGCAGCCTGTAGATATTATCTTGCATAGTGTTGGGCAACTGCCCAAGGGGGTTGTTAGCCTTGTAGATGTACACTCCTTATTGGCAGGCAGCCCAGGTATCATACATGATGCTGGCACATACAGGTGCATCAGTAACCAGAGCTAACTATTTGTTATCAGGATGATGCGGTACTTTCATTTCCCAGCTCTCCTGCGACATTTCGCTAATATTATCGTGTTTTTAGGCGATGCTTGTTGACGACGACGCTTCCTCTGTGCCCGATCTTTTCACCATGAAGGTCATACCTTTCGGTGCTCCTCATTGAAGCCTACGAAACCCAAGCGCAAGGCTAATAGTCCTAATGATAAGGTGCATCTCTAGCTCTCGTTTTTCATTTCCCTCATACTTATAATCCTTTCTTTATTAGCCTAAGCGTGCTGAGACTGTTATGCTCGAGTACGACGCCGTTCCCGGCCTCGATACTACTAGCAAGGCTCTCAAGAAGGCCAATAAGTATGCCGGTTCTGGCAAGAAGGCCAAAGTAGATGGTAAACGCGTCGTCCTCTAGTGGTACGAGCGCTTATCCCTTCCGTTCTTTCCTATCATACTTACTCTTTGTTTTAAAATGCAGCGTTGGTCCTGTCTCCCTTCGTTGAAGCGGAATTGCTCGCCCGAGCTCGCGATGCTGCTTCTGGCGAAACAGACTATACGCAAGACCCTGTGGCTTTGGAAACGCCTTAGGCCATGTCCGCTCTGAGCTTCACAACTACTCCTTCAGGATCCAGTACGAACTTCAGCATACGACAACGCGACTCAATCCATTCAAAGCTCCAAGAAGCTCTGGACCGCGTTCGCATTAGCAGGAAGTAGGCGGTTTCATCGGTTGAAAGCAGTCGAACACCTTCATTTTTGTAGTCTTGCTAGAGGTTTTTACTTAGGTACTTTGTTTCGTACTTGGGCAGTTTTCCCTCTAGTCATTCTACCAGCGCTCCTTAATCCTTCGTCGTCT
Source organism: Flammula alnicola (assembly GCA_015499995.1). Classification (NCBI taxonomy): domain Eukaryota; kingdom Fungi; phylum Basidiomycota; class Agaricomycetes; order Agaricales; family Strophariaceae; genus Flammula; species Flammula alnicola. Next base: position 28,252 of record JADNRV010000505.1, read on the forward strand.
GAGTCCCCTAAGTCCTCATTATCTGAGCTTTCTCCTCCGAGTCTCCTTCATCTGATTCTTCATCATCTGAGTCTGCTAATAACCTAACTTCCTCAAATGCGAGGTCATTAACTGCTGCAGCTCTTCTGCCGCTTCTGCTTTGCTTACTATCTTGTCTAACCCTTGACTGATATATCAAATCAGCTTAAGGATATCCTCTTTCAGCTCGAGTTTTTCTCTAGCATAGTAAGGTACTGCTCGGAATGCTGCTACTCTGTTTTGCGAGACTGCACCATT
>JADNRV010000506.1:0-28388 GCA_015499995.1 Flammula alnicola
ATATGATCAACAGGTCGGTGTGAGATGGGGATCTACATATGTGTACCAGACATGACCTGTACACAGATTTTCTCGAAATATGGGTGAGATCTGTGACCCACACATTGATTGTGTTGCTGACCATCTTTCTTCAAGTGTCCAAAGTTTCTTTCCCAACACGCCATTCGGCAGCGTGGGACAGGAAAGCCAGTGGTTCGTTTATTGCTTTTTCTGCTTCCTTCATTCCTTCCTGTCTCTTCCCCTTTCCTCCGCCTCTCCTCTTTGCGCTCTTTATGTATCGCCATTAATGATGGCCTCTACCAATGAATTATCACTGCTCGTCGCCTTGCTCTGCACCACAAGCTGCATCCATATCAAGTTACCAATGTACAATGGCAGAGACTTCCGTCACGGTTTGAGGTTCTCGCAGGCTTTTTCGTCCGTTGGCAATGCTAACCGTAGTAAATCTTTGAATAGGCAGCTCTTCTTGCCGTTAGGTTCCCTTTTCCATGCAACAGTGCACGATCGAGAGCCAGCTTCAGCCAGCTTCAGCCAGCGCGACAGCAGACTTGTTGCAACGCCCCCCTTTTCTTCCGTCAACGAGGCTTTCATGGCATGTTCGATATTTTATCTTATCTTCGGAATGCACTAACTCTTTATACCGCCAAATTTCTCCAGCACTGAGGTCACCATGGAGCTTCTCCGAGTGCACTCCATGGTCAAGACACTGGTAAGTGTGTTATCATATGCTCCGTTTTTACTCTGTTCTAATAGTCGGCAAGGCTGGCGTAGTCGCATCACCGCCGTGCTGGACGATATTACTGGTGACGAGTTTAAGGAGTATGCGCGATGACGATTCGGAGTCGAAGTGGGGCGAGGGTGAGGATGAGAAAGAGCGGTTGACGGAGCCATCGAGTATGTGCTGGTATTTCTTTATTACTCGTCTGAGATATGATTCTCAATGCTCACGTTGGGCCTTTGCATTGTCTATTATAGAGAAGTGTAATCCAGATGCCTTCCCACCCACTGCTGCCTCCAAGGGGCTTTTCGTCAAGGTCGAGCTCAAGAAAGTTCATGCCGACGCCAAGGATTGTCCCACGAATGTGACACGGTATGCCTTTCTTATTCTAATAGACCTTAGGCAGGCTCTGCGTATGATTTCATCAGAATCTATGCCATTTCCTATTGGGGACGGGTGATAACATGAATATGGGAGGGGCCGCGCGTGAGGAAGGTGTTGCTCTGTGAAATCCCACTAGTTCTTTCTTTGTAGATAGCCCTACATACCGTATATTCAATGAAACCTTTCTTTCTACCACAAAACTGCGAGATGGAACAAATACTCAAACCATCAACCTCCACAATGTTGAATTATAATTTCAATGAAGCACATGTATGTAAATCGTGTCACTGGAACGTTGGACAGGCCTGAGCAACATATGAGGTCAATGTGAATGCTCATCTGCATCCATTATGTCGCGCCCAGACGGTCTTTATATAGACCTGGCGCCAGACTGGCATTAGGGCGATGCCAACATGGGACCCATGACGGCAGGTCGGCCGTACCACATGTGGAAATATGGTGGTCACATCATTGATCCCATATCACACACATCTTTTTACATTTTGGCGGTGTAGTTGTCGGACTTGGGAGATTGTTGAACCAACCTTTCAGAACTATTTTTGTGTAGTCCTAATTGGCAGCAGCTTCCCTAAATCGTGATGAGTACCTATTTCAAGCATCATCCCTCCGTCGACTGGCACAAAATGCTCGAGAAACTAGTGACCTTTTACTAAATTCCCTCAGCCATGTCAAATTCACCCGAACCTATCCTCACAAACGAAGCCCGTCCACAGGCAGATGCTACAATCACCGTACGCATCATAAAGTCCTTTAAATTTCGCACAGAGCGGAGTCTTGTCCTCCATAATGTCAATCTCATCACAACCACAATCGCCCAACTGAAGGAGATGGCGAAGCAAGGTTTCGCACCCTCCATTATTCTCGGAAAATTATCTCATGTGCTAACGTGCAACAGCCGTTGCAACCCAGCCGGGTTGGAAGCCATATCGCTCCGTTCACCTCGGTATGTTCTATCCCCACTGAAAATACTGGGCGTTAAGTATTGTTGTAGATACCATGAAGCTCTATATGAAAGCGCACGGTGCCAAGGTTAGTCCCAGAAATTTTCGGAAGGACTCTGTTGTCTTACAGTCAGTAGACATCCAACCTTATTATCAACCTTGATCACGATGATTGGATATTGGGTGATGATCAGAAGACTCTTGCTGAAGTGGGCTTTGGTCAGCGACAATTTCTGATCACAATAACTCCATGCTGATTAAAGCTTACATTCAGAGAACGAGACAGAAGTCAGCTTCTTCAATCGCAGCGACTTTGAAGCGTTTAAACTTAACCCAGAGGTAATTAAACCAAGTTAAATATCGATACATCCTGTCGACTTATTATATTGTTCACCCTCATAAGACTAGCTGGGACATATGAATGTGTAGGTATTAAATGACATGTGTATCGATGTAGTAAGCCGGAATCTACGAAATGCCTGAAACGAAATGCTATCGAGAGTCTACTGGTTTGCGCACTGCACGCGTGGCTCGTCATGGTCTTCATCCATCGCATCATCCTGAATGCCACCTCGTGACCGCGTATCCGCATCTTCAAGAGTAACCTCTTCAAGAAGGATGTGCTTATCGAACTTTTCAATAGGATTGCGTGGCGGTAGAGCCCGTTCTAGCAAAGGAATGGCAGCCGGGTCGATGGTATCTGGGAATTTGACGCTCAATTTGACATATAAGTCACCGGGTTCGTGGTGTCGTTGTGAAGGCATTCCTTGTCCATGAATAACCTTCACTTCGCCTGAAGAGAAGAGACGCTAAGTAAGACAAGTGAAAATTATAGAACAAATCGTGGAACTAACCGTGCTTCACGACTTCTCCTGGTTCTATATTGACGATAAGGGCGCGGTCGTCTAGGTGTTTGATGGCAATCTGCCCTCCAGCAAGAGCCGTTAGAAGGTCGACCTCGACGTCGGTGATGAGGTCATTCTCCTGGCGCCGGAAGCGCTCATGGGGTTTCTCCTCTATCACAATAACAACGTCCCCTGGTTCTGCCGTTGGTGACTGGTCGCTTTCCCCTCTGAATTGTATCGTTTGGCCGCCCTTCATTCCTTTGTCGATATGAACTTCGAGGAATTTCTTTTCTGGAAGAACCTTCTTTCCCTTGCAGTTGGTACACCTGTCCTTCGCGTTGATGACTTCTCCCGTCCCCGAACACTCGTCGCAAGGCGATTGTATCTGCTGGATCATAGGTCCCATTTGACGCAATGTGACCTTGATACCGCGTCCACTACAGTTTGTGCACGTCCGCACAGCGCCATCCTTTCCGCCCTTTCCTTTACACTTGGTACAGATGACATTCCTTGTTAGAGCGAGCTTCGAAGTTTTTCCCTTGTAGAGATCTTCTAGGGTAACATGGACACGATGGACGAGATCCTTGGTCTTGCGAGGGCCTTGAGATCGTCCGCCACCACCTCCACCAAAGAAACCTCCGCCACCTCCAAACAATTGACTGAAGAGATCCTGCGCAATAATAAAGAGGTTACCAAGGAGACACCGACATGAAGGACGAATAGGAAACGTACCTGAGGATCCATTCCGCCCATTCCACCCTGCTCAGACAGACCAGCCTCTCCCCTAGCATCGTATACACTCCGTCTGTCAGGATCCGACAAGACTTCGTAACTAACAATGAATCAGCTTGCACGAAGATGGGCAGAATTGAGAAAACCGACGGACGCATGGGTTACTTCCTTGAACAACTCTGGGTCACCGCCCTTGTCAGGATGTAGTCTCAGTGCTCTGGGTGGATAGCAGCCATAAGTGAATGCATACAGAAAGTGCACAAGGTTGCTTACTTTTTCCGATAAGCCTTCTTGAGATCGGACTCTGATGCATTGGGAGGGACCTCCAAAAGGTCATAGAATTTTCTGGCGTGAATTAGTATATAGAGAGAGGAAAGGTAGGATGAAAGCGCTCACGTTTCACGAACCATAGTATACGGCAGAGATGGAGGAAGATGAAGAACAAGAGTGTTTGATACGTTTTTGACTAGTTATGACAAAAATTGATGATCGTTCTACAACCATCCACAACTTTCTACAAACTTTACAAATCCGGCAACCTCCCAAATGGAATCATTTTCTAAGCAGCCACATCCGTGTACACATCAAACCTGCGCTGAACGGTCACAGGAATCCCCGCCCGAGTCTCCGTCAGCACGTCCGGGTCTGCACAATCAATTTCACCTTGTCCATGGATCCAGAACACACAAGACAAATCCCACTTACCGATCTCCGCGTATATAATTTCTTCGCCGTCACCGGCTTCACTGAGCACTCTGCCCCTGTTTCTCCAGTTAATTACTAGTACTGTAATAGAACAATCTATTGCGACGAACATTGGATCAACCACCATTGAATGGCCCCACTGCATAATTGTTCTATTAGATGTTCAATTCGACGGAGAATGAAGCATACCGCGTGATATCCAGCAGTCAGATCTCGTGCAGGACTGCACATTGAAACAAACACTTGATTATCCACAGCTCTACCAAGAACATCAACCGTGATACGCGACATTTATCTCGAAACGAAACGGACCTGCTACGTTGTAAAAGCTCCCAGTGTAAAGGACCGGTCGTGAGGTTGAACGCCCCGGGATAGATTAGAACGTTGCAGCCTTTCTCCGTTGTCAAAGATATAGGCTAGAGATTAAATTCGAGCAAGGCATACCTTGGCGTGCGGCAATCATAGCCATCTCAGGAAACCGGATATCGTAACATATCCCCAATCCAAATTTTGCGAAACCTAAGGAAGCAAAGATCAAGAAAGAAAACCAACGTATCGGAGGATAATACCAGTGTTAAATGAGTTCAACGTGGTTCCACCCGTAAGCGTCTCGCTTTCCTGAGTGAAACGAGTCAGCTCGCACAAGACTGAACGAATAGGCGACTCTAACTGTGAACTTGATCTTCCCTGGGATATCGATGTCGAATAGGTGGACTTTACGGTGCATCGCAACAAGGTCACCTAAGGAGCAACTTAGAACGTCGTAGCGTACTTAGGGAGCACAGTTTGTACCATCGGGATTGTAAACGGTACATGTGTTGTAAATTTTGTCGTCCTCGACATCCCGTTCTGGGATTGAGCCTAAGAGAGATAAGCATCCTCGACATTGACGATAGGAGGGAAGGATGAAGAAGGGGCCACACCTCCGATAAGCCATGTTTTCACTTCCTTCGCCACCGACGACAGCATCTGCACACTTTCGCTGGCGCTTTTTGCAATGTCGTAAGGTCTGCCTGGTTTAAAACCTATCTTCTCTGCGTATACTGGAAAGTGAGTATGACCATAGGGCGAATTGAAACATTCCTAATTCTGCTTAAATAAAAATGCAAGGACAGTGGGATTGAAGACAAACCGGAAGCACGATTATGTCTGGTCTTTTCGCTTGCCCCTGAGCAGCTTTTAAAACCATCTCGCGTGCATGCCGCAAGTTTTCCGATTTATTCGAGCCAACATTGCCCAGCTGGATCAAGGCTAGAGTGAATGCCTTAAAAGGAGTTGAAGTGAGGGGTGGCATGGCGGCGAAAACACAGTTCAAGTTAGTTCGAGTCCAAGGTTCAAGATAACAAGTATGATCATGCTATGCCCGATGCCGGGGCCCGACTCCCGGAGAAAGGTGAGTATCGCCGTGCCCGAACGCTATCCTCACTGTCTGGGCAGATTGCAGCATACCAAGTAATTCCAACCCGGTCGAAAGCCTCTGAAGTCACAATAATCGCGCGAATTTAACTTATAAGTATACACAAGAAGTGCACGCATGCCTTAGCTGACAAAGGCCAAAGTGCCGTATTATACAACACCTCTAATACCCTCCACCATCGTCTGCAGTCCGGTGCGACGCCATCTGCCGTCGTTGCGCATCCTCCAACTTGGGGCAATTGGAGATACCATGTCCAAGTCCTGCAAAAGTTCTAAGACACGATATCACTGCAGCTGCAGGCAATGAAAACTCACCTCCACAGACAGGACAACCGGTCATTGCCCCACCTTGTACAGCTCGTGGGTCTTCGATCGTAGATAAGAAGGGAGGGACCCTGATACAATAAAAAGTTAGAGATTGTAACACAGGTCAGATATAGCACACGAACTTCTGTCCAGCTTCCAGTAAGAGATACTTGAGGTCAAGCAGTGTTTGCTCTGGTGTATTCATGTTAACAAAGGTGGTAGCAATCCCAGTTTTTCCACTTCTTCCCGTTCGTCCAATTTGATGGACATAGTCTTCGATCTCTTTGGGCATTGAAAAAATTATAACGTGCTGGATGTCGTTGAAATCAAGACCTTTCGATGCAACTCCAGATGCAACCATTACGTCCTTAGCTCCCGATTTGAAAGACTTGATTGCATATTGTCGCTCTTCTTGGGCTGGCGAGGATAGCAAAGAAACCGGTGAATCAGCAAGATCCTTTAACAAACCGAGATAGGGCTTACTTTTCGAGCCATGAATGGCGACGGCTTCTACTCCTTTGAGTAACAGGTACTCTTGAATATCTAGTCGGCGAAATTAGGTTGATAGAATGATATCACAAAAATGCAATCCCTTTACCGTCAACTTCGTTCTTGTTTTCACTGAATATGATGACAGGCGGAGGGGTCTTCTGCAGGCATTCCAAAAGGTATACCATCTTCGCCTCTTGTTTGACGTATTCCACGACTTGAAGAACATCCAAGTTGGCAGCACCAGCACGCCCAACGTTGACCAACACGGGTTTTATCAAGGACTCACGCGCGAAGTCTTGAATCTTTTTGGGCATGGTCGCAGAAAAAAGCAATGTTTGACGCTGATTCTGTAGATAATAGATCTGTCATCAGAATGACTCGATTAATAAGATGATATTGGTTCATGCCTTGAAGAAACTCATTATGTTTCGAACGTCGTCTTCAAAACCGAGGTCAATCATCCTATCTGCCTCGTCCATGCACAGATATTTGCAATTGTTGAAAGTGAACCGTTTCTTCTCGAGCATATCTATTAAACGACCTGGGGTTGCAACAACAATGTGCAGACCTTTGTTGAGGACATGGCTCTGCTCGTTCATAGAAATGCCCCCGATGCAAAGAAGGGCATTTAACTGGGGGTATTTGCCGTCCTTTGCAAGAGCTGCGCACCAAGTGACGACGTTATCATAGGTCTGCGTTGCCAGTTCACGGGACGGGCATAGGACAATTCCCACCGGCCCTTCCCCGCGGATGAAGGGTATTTTCATTTCTTCTTCGAGCGCCGTCATGATCAAGGGAAGACAAAATGCAAGGGTTTTTCCAGAGCCTGTAAAGGCTATTCCAATGATATCACGTCCTGAAAAGCTAAAGAATTCGTTATGAAATCTGAAGCATTACAGCGGTGTGCTTACGCTACTGGTATTCCCTGCAATTGGATAGGTGTCGGATTTATGATTCGTTTTGACTGTAGATACTCCAGGATAGGATCCGGTATTTTCATGTCCTACATCTCAGTCGTACCATTTTCAGAAAGATAGGTTGAAGAACGTACGGCAAAATGCTCTATTGGAGGAGGGATATCCTCGCCTTCGACAAGTATATGGTATTTGTCGCGAAGTTTCTGGTCTTGGTCGGCCGTACGGCTGCGAATGTATCCAGGAGGCCTCCAACTAGAGCATGTTATGAGAAGATATACAGTGGTGTTAAAGCAACGAGTACACACCTTGCTCTGAGAGGTTCCGTATACTGAATTCCCCGAGCCAATTCCATATCTGATGCAAGTTTCCTCCTGCTCTTTATCGCTTCAAGAATTTCCGCATCAGCTTCTTGGGCTTTTTCTCCTGCCGTCTTCTTGGAATCTAGAAGAGAGATATGAGGAAGGCAAAGAGACAAGTTATGGGAGATTTGACCTTCAGCTGCCTTCTTGAGATGAACCTCCTGGGCTTCTACAAGTAGTGTTCGCTCCTTGCGAGCTTTTTCCCTCCTGTTTTCTTCTTCTCTCTGCGCATCTTCTCGTTCATCCAACTCTTCTTGGATTTGCTTCGCTCCAGTTTTATCTGCGTTTAGTCCGAGAGTTGATAATTTCGCGAGTTTCGCTTCGCGCCGTTGGGCGACTGGGATATAGGGTTCGTAGGAGTCATCCGCTTCATCGAGGTTGTATGTTGGAGATGGTGAACGTAGTCGGCGTCTCTTGGATTCCATGGTGGCCAAGAACAAGAGTGAACGGCAAGTGAACGCTTTCTGCTCAGGCACTAGTCACACCTGTAACTTGCCTCAGGCTGTAACGCATTGAGTCTGACTCATGGACAACACCATCTAACACGTTACACCATACTCGAGTAGAACATATTTTATCTCGACTTATTACCACACACACCTTTGCATACACAATATTACTTTACATATGCCATAAACATTGTATAATACGAATTTTAATACCACTAATGGAGGTCTATCCCGCATAGAGTATTTTGGGATCTAGTGCGGGCGGTGGCTGCCAAGCAGTCGCAATTTTGACTTTCATCTTTCTAATAGTAACCACTACCTAGTCCTTCTTTACTTTTCTTCGACAATGCTCTCTCCTTATGTCATTGCCGCCCTAGCGCTCGTTCCTTTCGCAGCTGCACAGTCGCTCGACATAGAAGCCATTGAGGCCCACTTTACTCAGTCGGCGCTCGTCCCAGACTTGTTCACTTCGTTTGACCCTTCAGCCCTTCTTTCTTTGAACTTTGCGGGTATGCATCGCTTTTTCCGCACTCGCTGTATCCTCCACAAACTCATGAACTTTAAGGAGTGGGCGATTTGAAACCTGGCCAGTTGTTGACCCAAGGACGCAAGTTGTTTGCCAACGAATTGCACTCCCGCTCAAACTAAAAGCCTTTGTCACAGAGGTTGCACCTGTACCTACGGTCACCGTTACGCCAGCGAACTCCTCTGTATCTTTGACAGGCAACTATACACTGGCAATGGTCGATGCTGATGTAGTCGGCAGTAAACTTCCCAACGGCCAGACTCGTCACTGGCTTGTTAACGGCGTCACCGTCAGCGGTTTGTACATTTATTTTTACCTAGAATGTCCTCCATATTTATGCTAGATAAATGAAGGATCGACCGTGGCAAACTCGTCTGCCATCGGAATCACCGTATATGCCGGTCCTGCACCAGCAGCAGGCAGCGGCCCTCATCGGTATGCCACTTATCTTTGCCTCTGGGATCTTGTCTGCAGCCTCTTATAAGCTCATTAGATATGTCGTCACCTTATATTCGCAACCATCGACTTTTACGCCTCCCGCAGCTTTCTCTCAACCGAACATGGGTGTTTCAACATTCGATTTCAATGCTTATGTCAAAGTTTGTTCATTTCCTCTCCGGCTTTGCTTTCTCGACTTTCCCTAACCTATTCTCTCTTTCAGGATAGTGGACTGGGTCCTCTCGTTGCTGTGCGTCTTCGTTAGAAATAATGAGTACATTGTCACTCACCTATTCATACCTTGCACACAGGCTACATATTTCACTGTCGAGGAAGGCACTGCTACTGCCTCTATCCCTCCAACTTCAGCCGTGGTGACTTCCACTCTTGTCGCGACCACCTCCAAAGCGAGTTCCTCTGGGAGTGCAACCGGAAGTGGTGCAGCACCTTCTGCTACCACCCATAGTGGCGCAAGCAGCCTGGCCAGTCGCTTCTCTGGAATCACTGCCGCTGCAGCAGGCCTAGCCCTGATTATGGTCTTCATATAAAAGATCGTGATCCTCTCCTTACTGAACAATTTACATTCGTTTGTCAACGGACATGCACCTTATGTAGTTGAAATCTAGCTTATATGCATGTATTTAGCTGATGTCTTGGACGTTCTGTCCAGATTAAAAACACTCGCTTTGGTCGAAATGAATGCGAAAGCAAGAGTGAAACCATTAGGCAGTTAACTATACAAAACAGACGAACTAGATAAACTATCAACATAAAAGGAAAGACGAGGGAAAGAGCAGATCCTAAGATTCCGCCGTTAACTACCATAGCGCTCTCGGGCCTGGATCCTGGTTTCAGCTCATATATTGTAAAATGATAAAGAGATAATTACCGAATCTTGAGCCATGTGGACATAGCTTGTAAATCCCTCTGCGTATTTCCCTAAATCTTTGCCTTTGCTGGCACCCAGGCCGACACCAGGGGCATATACAGCTGTTTCACTGTGGACACTTAAGGTGAGTATCCCAACTGAAAGCTTGCAAATAACAACGAACATTGGGTTCACTCGACCACCTCCTTCTGAACCAAGCCCAGAACCCTCTTTCCAGCCCATTATTTTCAAGAGCTTATTCCCCATGTTACTCTCGTCCTTTCCAAGGTTAGTTGGAGGTGGTGGTGGGGGGCTGGGAGCTGGAAGAGTTTCTATCTGCCGTTTCTTGGGAGCAGAAGTAGTGTCCTTTTCAGGGACAGGCGCATCTGGCTGGTTGAACAGTGTCCGGCGCTCAGACGCTCGATCACGATACTTGGGTTGTTCAGAACCAGCTTTTCGAGCGGCAACCTTCTGACGAGCAACCTCTCGCAGATTAGAGTCTTTATAATTTTTCTGAATTGCAATCTTACTGTCAGCTCGGACATGAAAAGTCTCAGGGTACATCTACACACCTTGTGCAGTTCTGATTCCTTATTATGCCGCTTTAACACATCCAACGTCTTGAACTGTCGTGCGCAAAGCAAACACATTAGGGTTGCGACATCAGAAAACTCAAATTCAGCTTCTGGGTCTGGAGACGCCTTGGTGGGAGCCTTGACACCAGATGCAGCAGCGAGTGCCGGGGTATCTTTAAGCGGTGTGGTCTGTACACAGATAAAGTGATGAGAGACATATTTTCGTAGGAATAAAGGCAGAGTTTTACCAGGGAAGGGGCAGGCGTCTCTTGAGCGAGTCCTTCTTGTACTTGGTTCCATTTATTGATGTTGTTGACGGTCTAGGAAACAGTGGATAGTTTGGCATCGTCCAGTGGTGGCGATGAAAGAAATCCTGACGCACCTTCTTACTCGCAATTAGCGGGGCGACCCTTTTCACCACGAGTGCTGTTAAGTTCCATGAAAACTTGGACGATGGAAAGGAAAGAACATTGGGATGTTACATACGTTTGTTTGGGTCAGAACCCGTATCTTCTTGGCCATCTTCTCCATTAGTGGAATCATCCAAAGAGAAACCCATGGCTTTCGCGGGACCGGCAGCTGCCACGCATTCAGTTGAAGTGAAAAAAGCAGTCTTGAATGACATACCTGCACTGAGTTTGACCGGGCCCTTGGTAAAGCTCAGGGTGACAGGTTTACCCGAAAGGGGTAGGGCCGAAGGAACTGCAGGCGCCGGCCTAGAGTGAGTGTCCGATTCTGTTTGTCGCGAAATGAGCAATTACGACTCGAACGAGGAAGTTCTAGCTTACCCTTCGCCTTTTTCTTTTCTTTCTTCTCTTTCGACTGAGTAGTTGGTTGCACTGGTTCGTCCACCTTGAACTCGAGGACAGCAACTGTAGAAGACTCGTCCCAATATCTAACCCAAGTGCCTTCCACCCCTCCAAGGCTCATTGTCGATGTGAGGCATGCTTCGTCCCGAGAGAGGAAGTCGGTGACGGGTTGGAAAGAATACGGATGGGCGAAGGATGCCGCTACGGGACGATCAGATATCCGGAAACCCGAAGGATGCAATGCCGGCGACATGGTGGCTGCGAGAACCGTTGATGCAGACTGAATGAATCCAGAGTCAATATACCGTCCCAAAAGATGTCTATAAGGTGCTCACTTGAACGTCGACAAATTCAACAAATGCAAAGCCGAAGCTCGCCATTGTGACTTTGTCCTTGATGAGGATGATACGCCTCATCCCTTTTGCACCTTCTTTCCCTGGACCTGAAGAGGACAACATAGCCTGATAAATGGCCTGAGGACCAGAAAGAGGATCCAGTCCGCGAAAAAGAAGGATGGGACTTTGAGCGTTGCCAATATCGCGGGTACCATCATTCATATTTCCTCGATTCATTCGAGCCTTGTCGTGTGGCATTGCGCTTTGCGAATAGTCGATTTTCACTCTCCGGCCATTGTGTGGAATGCCCGTTTCAAGGGCTTTATAGAAAGTAGCCGTTGCTGAAGCTCCATGGGACGCCGGGGGTGGCATTTGTATGAACGGGAAGAGTGGATCCACGAATGCGCGAGCGTGTTCGACGGTTGTAAATTGAGCGAAGCCGAAGCCTTTCGAAGAACCTTATAAAATCCAACGGCGAAGTACGTTAATGCATGTGCAGGAGCAGATACAAATGTGCAAGTGCCTGATGATCTCTCTCGAATAATTGTCACGGTTTCCACGCTGCATCCGTTGGAAACGAGGTATGCCTGAAGCTGGGTAGGAAGCGACTTCAGTCTCGGTTATAAAAGGAGTCAAGAACATGGGAGTCGACAGACATCGGCCTCTGTGAAGTCTGGATCCAATCCCAGGAAGATGACATGAGGACTTGGTTCAGAGGGTACAAGACGCTTCTTGGCAAATCCACCGGCAGTTCCCCGTGAATGGTCCTCCTGTCCAAAATCCTGGGACCAATCATGTTGTCGATTGTAAGAGGTATTATACGAGGCCTCGTCGTAATTGTGAGAACCATCGTAGCCCTTGAATTCAAAATATCATGAGCCAGTAAGCGTTGTCGTGTCATAGCCACGTACCCCGTTGTTGAATTTTCGCCTCTTGCCATCGCCGTAATACTCATCTTCCCTTTCTCTAACGTTTCCTCTGGCATCGTTTGCCGACCATGCATAGCTATCGTCCCAAGTATCCTTTCCCTTGTCCCATTCGCGGTGGTAAGCCATTAGATGAGTGATTAGAAGATGAAGGAGAGAGACAAGAAACAAGACAAACAAAGAGTAAACAAACACCCGACCTCTTTACTCTCATCCGCCACCTCCGAAGTCGCCATGGGACATGGTCAGTAGCCCTCCAGCCTGTGATAATATTTCTCATGTATCAATATTGTCTACAGGACCTGTTAAGGTGCGACGGTACCATCAACCCTCCCTCCGTTTTCCTAACGTTGTCCTTCCTTCTAGATTGACCCCGCCATTGAGCGGTTCAACAACATGGTATTATTCGTCTTGTTCTCCCCAGCTTGTCATCTCTTGCTAAACAGTCCTCACAGCGTGAGGAAGTATACTTGAACTTCCGTTGGACAAACCGTACTGTCCGCACCGCACTGTTGGGTTTCGTTGTCGTTCCAGCCGCAATCTACTACGTCGCGGACACTTACTACGTACGTTGCAGTTTTAATATCTCCACGAAATTCATGTTAATAATTTTGTTGTCCAGCAACGATGGGATTTCACTGGTAAATTGAAGGGCGAGCCTTTGGCGTCGAAACCAAGGACCGCAACTCAGGAATAGACTTGTACTTGCAATTAGTTGAAGCATCGCGCAAATCATTCAAAGTTTCAGTTGATCTTGGTCTCGGAAGGGTTGTACAGCTGGTCTTGCACATCAAAATCTCTTGCATAATTCGATCGCAATCTTGCAACCGCCTTCAACTACACTACTCAGAAGTGCATGAGCAGGTGCTCGTTGCGAAAAGTTGTCAACCGCAATATCTAAATGCTCGAGCTCGTCGTCCCTAAATTCGCGTATGACGTCTTTGAGGAGGGGAAGACTGGGATGTTTTGAGGAGAATGAATCCAACTCTTTGAGTTGACTAAATGGAGACAAATAAACAGGGGTTGAGCCCAATGAAAGAAGTGTCGCGCACTCGTCATAATGCTCCCCTATAACAGTTTCGACGGCTTCGGTGCACGCCATGGCAGCCTCCTTGCCCATTAATGCGGTGGCGGCCCCAAGTCCGAATCCCGCTACTTTCGCGACTTCCGAAAGTACAGTCGGCCTGATATTATGTTGCACTTGTAGCTTGTCCATAACTGCCAAATGTTTCTTTTCTTGATCCCACATTTCCTGTTAACAACCATTCAGTCCATAGATAAGTTCTGGCATCGTAAGCCTTACTTGTATTAGAGAACCCAAAAGTCTATCGCGACCCAAGACCGCCAGTTGACCTTTGTAGATATAATTCGCGGCAATTTCTCCTGCCTGATCTACACGAAGCGCGCTTTCCAGAGCTCGTCTTTCGGAAACTGTCAAGTCTGAAGGCGTCGTCTGAGTCGCGGGCTCATATGTCCCAGATGGCTCTGTGTATGCGCTTGATGGAATTTGCCTCGAGAATGTGGTAAGAGCTCTTGAAAAGAATGGTGTGGCCACGCGAGATGAGAGTATTCGTAGCATGCTAGTAGTATACAATCTTTGCACCGAACCGTTGGTGTCATCAGAATGAAAAGGATTCGGAAGCACCAAGTCGCGCGATCCCGTGACTATCTATATTACATTCCAGTTGATTGCTTTCCTAGCAACCATCTTGTCCCATCTCTTCGATAACACGGAATGTCCTCCACGTTGGTATTTCTCCCGAGGTCAACAGTGCTCTGCGACTGAATCCCTATTCTTTCAAGATTTACTCCTTCAGAAGTCATAGACATGTCCAAGGAGCGGGACTGGCCCGCTAGCCTTGGTATGAAAGAAAAAATACATCAAGTGAAGATCTAACTCACATCACAATGCCTTTTAGGCATGTTGGACTGGGATAACACAAGCATCGTTTTCACAAAGAGGACACTTATTGAATTTTTGAAGTTCGTGTATCTCTCATGCCATGCCTCGAATCAAGTCTCTGAACAGCCGACCACACAGATATACCGGTACGACTGTGGATACTAACTTTAGCACTATCGGAAAGCTTCCGCGTACGTATGAAAGCGTATTGTCCTTCGACATACCTTAGAACTAATGTATCACTCCAAGGCTATGCAAAGTTTGGGAAACTGTCCGAAACTGCAGCCAATGTTACGGAAAATGTGGCTGATTCTGGTAACATCCCTCAGCTGCTACGCATTCCATACCTTTGACACCATCCAGATCCGTCTTCTGCTCCAGCAGATAAATTCATTCCTTCCCGACGTGTGCGGACTGCGCCAGGTGGCCCTCAGACAGATATTTTCGCTAATCTTGCTCTTGACGATGAGGGCGATGCCTTGTCCCATGCTCCTCCCAAAGCCCAAGTGTGTCTTTCTGATGCTTTCCGAAGTGATATATTTCTTAGACTGACTCTCCTACTAGACCACCGTTCCGAGCAAGTCCACCGCACCAACGACAGCCACTCAGACAACTGAAGAGGAAGAGCCCGAAGAAGTTGGAATCAACTTTCCATCCACTAGTAAACCCACCCGGTGAGAAGCCATTTATTTCTACGAAACATAGTTATTATAACGTCACCATTTAGACGAGTTCGGGAAAACCCCGCTGGAAACAGTAGCTTGTCAAACTTTTGGGATGCTGAGGAACCGACTGAATTCAAACCTACACGCCGGTATGTTATATAAGTAACATGCGGTGAACCGTCGACTGACCATTAAACAGGGTCAGGCAAGGCCCAGGAGGGCACGACAGCATCAGCGACGTGAGTTCTATCCTCGCCTTTTATTTCAATGCAGCTCTCAATATGCTTCCATGAACCAGATTTTCTGAAAGAGATCTTAGGGACATTTGTAAAAATGGAAGTGGATTTACTTGTGATGGAGAAAGTGTTGTGTACCGGAAACTGGCTGGATTATGGATAAAAACACAATTTTTGCAAAGTGGGAGCAGCACCCTTGCAGCCAATCAGAATGCAAGGAAAGAAAATAATAATGCAATGGTAGCGGCGAGGTTCGAACTCGCGCGGACTCGCGCCCATTGGGAATCAAGACATTTCTTAAATCCAACGCCTTAGACCAACTCGGCCACGCTACCGATCAAAATATTTGACCATCTAGTTAATAATACATGATTAAACCAGTTGGCGCTAAAAATAGTCTTTGCGATGGTTTCTTATCAGTGTCACCGCGGCCATGAGAAGGCTGTAATTACTGGATCCGAGTTTGATACTGGGAGCCTGATACGCGGATTCCGATTGGGACCTGTTTTAACTTTTCCAGCTCCTCGTAAAGCCCGCATGTACTTCTGTGCCTTGTATCTGCACAGCTTCAGGCGTGAGGCGATCAAGGAGTCAGGCGCTTGTCCTGTGTGCCTGCCCGCTCAACGTCAGGATCTCTACCCTCCATGCTTGTCTCTCTCCGCTAGAGTGCAGTCTTTCTCCCACTCTTTCAATGGATATTGCGACAACGTTGGCCTCATTGTCACCTGTACCAGGTCTTAGTACAGGCATTTCATTACGTGCGACGCTCGCGCTAACCCGATAACAATGAAGCTGATCGTGATGTTTCCCTATACTTAGTTCGGGCTACATACGCTGGGATCGAGAATGTCAAATTGTATAAGGTGAGCCACCTTGTAATACTGTCCAGACACTGATCACATCGAACTTCTCTCTATTAGCAACAATGCGGGGACATGGGTGGGCGTTGTGTCAACTTGATGCTCGCTCTTCGAGATAGTTCTCGAGGTTTGGAGGGTTCCAAAGTGCAAGAAATCGCTGATGAAATCGAAAGGTAAGTCGCACAGAGCCTTTATATCTTTCTCAGACTCGACTGATCCCCATCCTTTTCTCATCCAGCATTGTTATGCGCATTCATCGAAAGGTCAAAGAATGGGGTTCATGGAACCAACTCAAGAGTTTTCTACAACAAGGAGAAATCAAGGACGGAATTGATAGACTTCACCGAGATATTGACGCTGCAATGATGAAGTTCAATGTATGTGCCCATCGTCCCGTTTCTGTCGGTGTGAACTATAACTTTTCGATTCCTAGATTCAAGTGAATATGGAAATGACACGAGGTCAACTTGAATCGAAAGCAATCCAGGAGCGTGACAAAGCTGAAATAAGGGACCTTCTACAAGTCATTGTAAAAAGCAATGAGGATATGAAGGCTCTGTTGACCATGCAGCCTTCTCGTGATTCGCGTCCTGTCGAAGAAATGATGGAGAGCCTCCAAACAGTGATTATCAACTTTTTTCTTCAATCCTCACAAATTAATAAAAATTTCAGGAATTAATGAATCCTTCTCTAGAACCAATTGAAGAAGAAGTTTTCAAGGCCGGACTATGGGAGCTACACCAAAAGACCTCGAAGTTACCACCTCTGACAGATTGTGAGTCTGCATTTAAGTGTTGCAGGAAATCCACTCACCATTTCAAATACAGTGACCGGTCAAGTAACCTTGAGCTCTCAAAGTACAATAACTAAAGGCTCCTTCAATGATATATTTCGCGGTTTGTGTACACGCTGTCTTTTGGCCTCGGTCTGATTGACCTGATCGTGTTTTCGCGAACTCTAGGCCAATGGCTCGATAGAGAACCAGTCAGTTCCATATCATTGATATCCACAGTACTCAGCTAACATGATGCACAGGTTGCCTTGCGCTTACCAAGAACCCTTGCAAACAGTCCTGAAGTCCAACATGTCAGTGCTCAAACCTCTTTTGAAAGACCGGTAGCTGATGTCTCCCGCAGCGTTTCCAACGTGAAGTATCAATTTGGAGAGAACTCAATCATCCCAACGTAGTCCCATTGTATGGCGTCACCTACATTGGCGAAGACCTGTACTCAGTGCGTAAGGGCAAAGAAATTCCTTTTTTTCAGCCTCATGTGAATATACAGGTCAGCCCTTGGATGGATAATGGAACAGCGGTTTCTTATGTAAAGAAGTTTCCTACTGTGGATCGACTAAAGGTCTTGACCGATGCTGCGTTTGGTAAGTACGACCCCATCCCTCTCGAGTCCAGAAATGACACTCTTGCAAAGGCCTCGAATATTTGCACAATCGAGGAATTGTCCACGGAGACCTTCGAGGAGTCAGTAACAACACCTCATTGTTACACCCGACAAGCTAAATACATAAATTTTCAAGGCAAATGTATTGATCTCGCAAGATGGCATTGCTCGACTTTCCGACTTTGGATTATCCAAATTTTTGGAGGATGTAAGGGTTTTCATTAAGGCAACCTCTGTTAGACTAATCCTATTTAGTGTGGAAAAGGAATGACTACCTCGGATAGCCTCAACCCGCGTTGGTTTGCACCGGAACTTCTTCAACAATCAGGGCCTTTATCCACACATTCAGACGTCTGGAGCTTCGGCATGATCTGTCTTGAAATCCTTAGTGGTGAAATGCCGTTCAGGAATATCCCTAGGGATATTGCCGTTCTCCGTGAGCTTGATAATGGCAAGCTCCCTGATCATCCAGGACAAATTGCAATCTCGCAAGGCCTTTCCAACGACATGTGGGCCTTGATGCGAAGATGCTGGCAGAAAAAACCGGAATCCAGGCCTCCAATTTCAGATGTTAAGACTTCAATTCTCGCAATAAGAGGAATAATATCTGGCATAGGTATTTTTTCAGCAGAACTCCAAATGATATGTGGTTGCTAAACCGCGTTTAGCAGATAGCCGGCCTACATCATCATCATCATCATCATCATCAAAATTCTGGGGTCGATTGTCAATTAAACACAGCGGAAGCAGGCCATCAACCTCGAGCGAGACGAGTGCCGTGTCATCAATATCGGGCCAAAGACTACGACCACCCTTAATGCCTTCCAATGAGACCCAAGAAATTGATCAATTATCACCCCTCGCTCTCTCGCCTAGCTTGACGGGTTCAATCGAACGAAGGAACGGTCGGCATAAGTCAGTTTCGAGCACGGGCCCTTCATTTCACACTGACTTGGACCGTCGACCGAACTCTTCGCTACCATTCTCTCCTCGCGCTTTATCTTTTTCCTATTCAAGCCCACCGACATTAGAGGTCCCTCATCTCTCATCGTCTTTACCTACTCCACATGGTAGACACTTCTCTACCGACACGCACAATGGCAGTACACCTTCGCCAATCAGAAGTATCATTTCGTCAGACTCCGGCATTCAGCTGACAGGTCCAGTAAGAGAGGCTATAACGGACACTCGAGTTATCGTCAATGTTACCGAATCCGGCGTGGTTTCGTCAGGTACACTGGAAGGCCTTGTTCAACGCCTTATAACCAATTTCAGTGAGTTGCTCATGGGCTTGTGCAGTTAAATCCATTTCTGATAGCCTCCCTGTAGACTCGCGAAAAGACATAGAATACCGAGATATTCTACTGACGGCTTGCGCAGACTTCACAACACCTGAAGACCTCTTCGGCATGTTATCTCGTCATTTTTATGAGGTGGAATCAAATGCAGAGGCACACCCCGAGGACAGAGTGGCATTACAATACAAGTTAGTCCAATGTCCAGTGAATCTCCAGCTGAACTTAACTAAAGATGATTAGCGTATTCATGGTCATCATGTATTGGCTCTCTAATCGTCATCTGCCAGTAGATCACCAATTGCTTTGGCAAATGAAGACTTTCTGTGAATCCGCCATTCGCATGAAGTCTTCAGTAACCATGTCCGACAAAGCGAGAGATCTTTTAAAACTTATTGAGGACAGGGTGCGTCATATTCTGATTTGGATTGCAAATGCCTCATTCTTATTCACTCCCGTTTCTAGGCACGTAACGATACCCTACCGCCACCTCTATCTCCTGGTAGGAGGACGCTTCAAGCATCAGAGATCAAACCAAACGATCTTGCGATTGCTCTTACACTTCATGAAGGAGATAAATATAAGGTTCTCGTTCCTTCAGATTATATTGCGCACCTGAGACGACATCCCGGATACAACGCCGTAGAAGGGGCCTACACGACTAATAATAAGATCGTCTTTTGGGTGAAAGATTCGATACTACATTATGATGGCGTGGAACAACGGACAGAAGTTCTCAAGTTCTTCATCCACACAGCCCAAGTGAGTCAAGCAACTCGATTCTATGCATCTCTTATTGAACTTCTGCCTTAGGAATGTCGGAAACTGCGCAACTTCTCGTCGCTGGTTGCTATTGCCTCTGCACTACACTCTGCTCCGATCGAAAGACTGAAGTTGACGAGATCTGCGTTGACAGTCCAGATGCAGGGCAGACTGCAGGCTCTGGACGATATCATTAATCCTTCTTCCAACCACCGCGGGTATCGCGAGGCCCTAAATGATGCAACAAGCTCCCAAGAGCGGGATTGTTGCATCCCCTGGCTAGGTCGGCCATATTTTTTCTTTCTGGAAGGAGCGTTCACTAATTTACCTCCCATTTCACAGCTATTCATTTGAAGGAGTTGCATCTCGTCCTTCAAAAACACCCTACAATTGTTCAAGTGAACGGCCGACCGCTGATCAATTTCCGACGCTATATCAAATTCATGGACCGTGTTCAAGAAGTGGTCCACTATAAACCTCCTAATCTAGAGCAATATCGACAACAAGGCCAACTCGACTACCTTATAAATCAACTTCAAAAGTTGAAAATGACTCCTACCTCAGATGATGAATTAATGGCTCGAAGCAAATTTTTGGAAGCCCGCGAGACTCTGGATTACAAGACTCGCAGATCCCAACTGAAGACTCTAGGTTTTAAAACCTCGTAATTCTCGAATGAACACCTTCGACCAACTCCTCTCTGGCCTGGCGACAGGCCCTGTTATGGTGCCTACAGTCTATGCTATCAGAAGACCATTACGAATGGTTAATATTTTTTCTCGTCGACGCATCAGCTCTCCTTTGCATGATATACATTCTTGATACCCTTTTATGACATCTGTTACTCACATTTCCTCGTATAATTTATTGATTATATAAAATCAATCCAATAATCCCATAATGTTGTAGGATGTTGTTCTGTAAAAGCTTGGTATTGACAGAAAACTACGTGGAACTAGACAACAAGTGGGGCTTTGACTGTGCAACAAATAAAATAATTGCGACAGACGAACAGCTCTCCCAATAAACAGAATGCAAACAAAACACGAAGGCGACAGTAATCAACATTTCAACCACTAAAGCTCCATACCTTGATAGTCCAATCATCGCTTCCGGACACGATTTTGTCCTCCCCAAGGGCCAGACAGCTGACAGCAGCCTGGTGACCAACAAGCGTAGCAGTACAGCTTCCTTTTTCTCTTGACCAAACCTATAATATGCTTGATCAGACGATGAAGTTGGTGATTATGTTCAGGAAATTTTACCTTGATTGTTCGGTCATGGCTGCCGCTTACTAGTCGCATCTTGTCACTTGCGACGCCCCACACGCCCTCGATATGTCCAAAATACGTCCTGGTAGCTTTTCCCGTCTCAATGTCCCAGAGTTTGATGGTGTTGTCCAAGCTGCCGGAGATGAGGACCGGTTTCTTGCGCTTGGGAATGAGCAAGTTTCCTTGTTCCAAAGTCGAGTTGGCCCTGTCAGCGGCTGCGGAAGGGTTCGCCGAAGACTCATCGGCCTCGTCTGCCTCGTCTTCGCACTCGTCGGCCATCAACAGCTTCATACTCTGCACCTGCCCGACGTGCCCCGTGAACTGCCGGACGCAAGTGCGCAAGTTCAAGTCCCAAAGCTTGATGGTCCCATCGTCGGAGGCAGAAAACAACATCTTTCCGGGGTCAATGTGCGAGGACGCATTAGTATTGCTACCAATTGGGGATGTCGATCCAGAGACGTCGAAAATAGATGTATTCTCGGAAGAAGCCCGAGTTCCTGGGTTGGAGTCCCATAATTGAACGGCATTCACCCAGTCAGAGTGGCCGCGTAGAGTGAAGGCGCCTCCCGTTCGCAGATTCCATACCTTGATCGTGGAATCGACGCTACCACTGGCGAGGACGTTGTCGTCGAAATTGAGACAAACGACCCCTTCGGTATGGCCGTTCAGAGTTCGGATGCATTTCCCTCTTCTCCAGTCCCAGACTTTGATACTGCAGTCCATGCTTCCGGTAATGAGCTTGACCTCGTCAAACTGCAACGCGCGTACGGCGCGCGTGTGGCCCTTCAAGCACTGAAGCTCTGCACCCGTCTCCAAGTTCCAGACACGGACCGTGCGATCATAAGATCCGGTAATGAGTACAGGGAATGCCGGATGTGAGAGTGTCTCGCTAAACTGTAGACACATAACGCCGTCCGTGTGTCCTTTGAATGTGCGCACAGTACAGCGACCTCGCCGCCAATTCCGTTCGATGGTCATTCGTTCGCTGTACACGTCCTTCCACGGTCGTGTGACTGACGGCGGCAGGGATTCGGACGGGTCTGGCGCAAGGAGTGTAGATGAAAGTAGTTCGGGATCTTGGGTATGGCTGGGGGTCGAGGAAGAGGAAGGAGCGTCGTTTACGGAAGGAATTTCTGGCGACTCTGATTCGGATCGCTGGCGTTTCACGGGAG
This sequence comes from Flammula alnicola, assembly GCA_015499995.1. NCBI lineage: Eukaryota > Fungi > Basidiomycota > Agaricomycetes > Agaricales > Strophariaceae > Flammula > Flammula alnicola. Next base: position 22,324 of record JADNRV010000506.1, read on the forward strand.
GAGAGAGGAGATCCGAGGAATCTTGATCCTGGGCACATCGTTTCAACGAGTTAGAGGATGGTGGTTGGGTGGAAGAAGGGAGTGGCAAGGCGGGAGAAGGACACGGAGATTTAGACTTGAGACGGTATGCTCGCTTCTTCTCCAAGACAGGCAGACCCCAGCCGCACTTGTGGCATTTCTGGCCAATGTGCTGCTCACAGATCCCTCGCCAAAGGATATTATCGTCCGCAAGACACTTCCACCGCTTTGTGACCTGTGCAGCACGGCAGAGAGAGGTCGCATCGAGGTAACCCAAGATCTTGAGGCTAACCTCTCGAGGAAAAACGGCAAACGGGTCGATACGAATGAGGTGGGCGAGTTGTTCGGTAAGGAGTGAAAGCTGGGAGAAACAGCACATGGTGAGGAGACCCTGGAGGATAAGAGCCCGACGAGGATGCGATGAGGATGAAAAGTTGGACCAGACTGCATTGACCGCCTCCCGTTCTTCGAGAGGTAGAGCATCTAGGGACTGCAGACAATATTAGTCAGACAAAAAAAAAGATGGAAAAGAGAGAGTAAATACGGACCTGCTGCAGCTTGAGATTTGTTCCTTCGTCTGCCATCCTCTGGTGACGCACACATAACTTTCTTGGAGGCGGCTGCTGGGACATGGGTCGGTCTGGTCCCGGATCAGGTTCCTCCGTCCGTTGAGTTGCGTTGAAGGCATCGGGTTCGTCAAGGACGGTGATGGGCTCCTGATTGCGGTCGTTGGAGTTGGCGAGACGGGCAGCGGGTATTGTATCGCAGACATAAGAGGAGGGCATGGTGGTTGTGGTTTGAGCAAGAAATGAAAGATTGAAATAAGTAAAGAGTCAGTTGTGCCAAGCTCACGCTCTATTTACGCCACATGTCGCCATCCATTTCAAATGTGGTCAAACTTATGTCACCCTCATTGGCAAATAATTACATTTCATGGCATTTCAATTCAAGATATATACGAAAGACGAGAAACGGAACGATTGCATCAACACCCAGTCACGTTCCTCCGGCCACAATGCGGAGAACATAAAAAGTACGCCCGACCACCTTTAATCCAGTGTGATCTTCAGCTGTTCGAGTGGTATGGGCACAAAATTGTCCAGCACAATCGACCGTGAGGCCAGCTCGGGTTCGCAGTGCGGCGGGACGAGCTGTTTCATCAAGTCTGGTCGCACCGAAAGCTCTGGAAGGAGAAAGAATGCGGAGCAGAGCATAGTCAGCATCATGAACCAAGTAAGGCGCCATAAGACGTTCGGCTCACCTTCGCGAGTAAAGTTGAAAAGAGGGGGGAAGTCCTTGCCATTCGGCATTCTCGCGCCCTCTTGCCTCAGTTCGTCAAAGAATTGGTGTACCATCGCCTCCACCGCACTCAGTCGTGCCCCTGGTGTGTACTCCAAGAGCTTCGACACCAAGTCAATCGCCTCGGGGGCTGTACGCGGCCGGAAGACCTGGATGTTTTAAATGCGTCGCTCGCGTTGCTTATGACATGCAAACTCACTTTTGAGAACGGGTGGGGCTTGATCTGCGGGAACTTGTGTTCCATGTAGTTGGGGTTCATCGTCTTGATCTGCTCACGCGACGGTGTTCCGAGCACCTTAATAATCTCTACCAGCTGATCGATGCCACTTTCTCCAGGGAACAAAGGCTGACCGAGCATCAGCTCGGCCATTACACAGCCTGTTGACCAAATGTCTATCAAAGCAAAGTCCAAGTGAGTCGAAGCCTATTTTGGAAGGACCCATAACTTGCCAATGTTGGTAGTGTAGTTGGTAGCTCCAAATATGAGTTCCGGAGCACGGTAGTACCTCGAACAAATATAACTAACGTTGGGCTCTCCGGAAACTAAGATTTTGGCAGAGCCAAAGTCGCAAAGCTTCAGAACACCTGTTGCTGGGTTGAGTAGCAAGTTCTGCGGTTTGATGTCTCGATGGCAAATGCCGACCGAGTGTATATAGGCGAGAGAGCGAAGTAGTTGGTACATGTACAATTTGATTTGGAGCATGGGCATGGGTTGTTTGAGTTTTGCATAGTGGCGACTCGCACGGTAGACGGTTTCGGGGACGTATTCCAACACGAGGTTGAGATAAACCTCGTCTTTCTGGGAAATGAGGCCCTCTGAGCAGATCTCCTTGACATCCAGACTTTAAGCCCACCTTGTCTCCATTCGAGTAGAAGAAGGCCCGAAGATCGACGACATTAGGATGAGAGACGAGTCTCATTATTTGCAATTCGCGGTTCTGTAGAGCGAAGTCAGAAAAGATGAATGAATGTACGTGGAAGTGGTAGGGATGGGTTGTGCAACAGTAGATCCGCAGGACGAACCTTGAAACGTTTGTCTTGCAAAACTTTCTTGATAGCGATATCGTCCCCATCCTTGGCGGAACCAACGAGTTTCGCCTGGAAAACGACACCAAAAGAACCATTGCCGACTACTTTGCAATTGGTGTAAGTGAGGTCTCTGGTTTCGCCGCTTTTGCCCTCGGAGGCAATAACTTTGACCACCTTGTGGGGATCGTCAATGGCTAGAGGGTACATTCGGATGGAACATATGTCGATCGCAGGCGATTAGAAATGAGATCGCAAGGAAAGGAGGATGTGAAGAATGGAGGACAGAGAACGGGAAAGATTGGAAAAATGATAGAAAGGAAGGAAGCAATTGAGTACATGTTTGAGATTCGGAAGGCGGAATTGGGCTACGCACGAGACACTTTTACACCATTGATTGGACCGTGAGTTGTCATGATGAGAGGGGTGAATGGAGATACAGATACAGAGCGTTTGAGACGAGTAAAAACGAGAGCGGGACAAGGTCGAACGAGCGCCGGCTATGGGACGATTGGGAGGGAAAGAGAGAGAGAAAAAAGGAGGAGAAATGTGCTAGGTGTTGAGCGGACGATATCGGACGGTGTGCAGAGGAGATTTGAGGGGAGATAGCAGTGAGTTTGTGAGGAAGAGAAATGCTGGGAACGGGGAGGAGGACGAATAGAAAGCGCACTGATCAAATGACCCAACTCTGACAAATACGCCACAACACTTTTATTATTTTATCGACTCTCAGATTACATACTATGAACTGCGAATCTCCTTGTCCTAGTTGGCATGGCACTTGCATGAGATCCCCTATGCTGCAAAGATCTGTCCACATTGCTTCAGCTTCGACCACGGTGTGAGAGATTCACGGTAGGGATCTCGCCGGGAACGTCCAACTCGCGTATAAGGTCGTCCTTATGCCTTTAAACGAAAAAACCCGACGGCTCGTCTAGAAGATCTGGCGCGAAGACGCGATTTGGGCGGAGCAATCTGTTCCCAATGACGTGGACGAATTGATGGTGAGGCGGGACTGAAGCCAAGGTCGAACCCTCCTAGATCGCGCCTCGTGCTCACAACACACGTGTAGGAGGGCTAGGAGCAAAAGTCATGTCCTATACGAGCTCGTCTCGTCCGAGGACCCCTACGCCGCTTCTTCTAAAATTTCCGAAGAGAGATACGCTGGGGCAGGGTTGTTCATCGCTATATGATCCACACAAGTAAGACGATAGATCCATACACTCCGAGTGGTTAAATGACGCCAGCTTGGGATTGCCGTGCAGAGTTCTGAAGCGTCAAAAAAATGCGTTGCCTAGTGGAAGAAATGGAGAGTGTTGAGATGCAGCTAGTCAGACAGGAAGTCACTTGCCAGTGTAAAGTATTTTTTTTACCAGGCAGATTACCGAGGACGGCGTTGCGTTTATGAGGCTCACATCTCCCACATTCAGCGATCGCGAGCTCTCTCTCACGCGCAAGCCTTGATTGACCTATCCTCCTGGTCAAAACGAGAACAAGGACTTGTTCTTCGGTGTCCTTCTCTCTCCAATTACAACCAGCCATTATGTACCAGCCAGTCGTACATGCTTTGGAAGGGGCATCAAGAAGGAGGAAAGCTTTAGTGCGGGTAAGGAGCTCGCTTTTATTTGTGACCTTCATCGTTGAAACGCAGGCAAATTCAAGTGATTGACTCTGAGACTCGGATGATGGTTGGAGCAGGAATGCAGGGGGTAGCTGGTACCCGGTAACAGACTTTTAGTTGTGTGTGTTATGCATTGTTCCATTGTTTTTATACTTGCAAGCCTTATGCACCACTTTCACAGGGCGTGGGGGGCTCATGACACCGGAGTCAGGGGTACCCGCAATTATTGCAACCATAAGTAACTGTACGGCGGGCGATCATCATCTCTGTGATTTTCTCCGGCTGCTGGACCGACTCCCATTCATCGGGATGATAGCAATAACATTAGTATGTGGATTCCTGACTTTGTATGTAAAAGCCTTGGTCGATGTTCTGCCCGCGAAAGCCATCTCGCCGCAGTGTTGAGATCAGGGATAGGACGCAATACGCGTGGATCGGACCAGCATCTCAACCTTTCAATCTTCTCTCCCATGATGCTCTCCTTCCTCCTTTTACCATTTCGGACTTGGTAGCCGATACGGCATATTAATATCCTTTACCGAACGACTAACTGGGCCAAGCAAGATTCAGTATGATGTAACCCAAGATGTAGTTCTTTCTCTCGTCCTCTATAAAATCCACGCCTCTTTATGTGTCCTTGTCCGACCCACCTCCACTTATTTCTTTATCGTCTTCCTCACCCAGTCTCGCAGGACAATCCGACCCATTTGCACCTATTTCTCAAGTTCCATGGACAAAAGCATAGTCGACGTCCGGGTCGTCGATGAGGAAAAACAACCACAGATCGTCCCGACGGAGAGGACATATTTGGGAAGCGGCACCGCCGAGGACCCATATGTCGTCGACTGGGACCTGAACGACCCAGAGGACCCTTACAATTGGTCCAAACTTCGCAGGTGGATCATCACCGCACAGGTTAGTACTAGTCCGCCTAACAGCTTGTAAACTGGATGAATTTACTTTGTTTCGTCAGTTGGCTTTCTGCACATGGACCGTATCGTTCGGCAGCTCCTCGTATACAGGAGGCCTGCAATTCGTCATGCGTGACTTGCACATTTCGTACGATGTTGCAATCCTAGGCATATCGCTTTACGTCTTGGGATTCGCCTTAGGGTACGTCGATCCTGTTCTACACAAATAATTGCCGCTTATGAATTACTTTTTACCGAACAGGCCATTGATTTTCGCTTCCATGGGCGAGGCAAGTTTCGATCCTATTACTCTGTTCCAACGGAAATCCTGACGTATCTTAATTTACTAGATGTTTGGCAGAGTAAGTCTATGTTGTCATCGTCGGGCTGCGTACGCGACATTGATCGACATGTGCATAGCGCATCGTCTTCCTCGTAACCTTGTCATTATATACAATCTTCCAGTTGCAAGGAGCGCTAGGCCGTAACCTCCCATCGTTACTCTCATGTCGACTTTTAACTGGAATTTTTGGCTCTTCGCGTAAGTACTTTACGCCCTTTTTTCTCTCCGCGGAATTAACATTTATGCTCAGCTTTAACAAATGCCGGCGGGGCTGTCAGTGATATATGGAGCTTCCGCGAACGAGGATTAGCATCTGCCATATATGCTACTGTTCCGTTTCTCGGACCAGGTAAATAATTTTATGCGCTGTATCATTTTAACGCATTTTTAACACAATAATTAGTTATTGGCCCCATTGTGGGGGGTTTTGTCGTCGAGAACCCACACCTTGGATGGCATTTCACCTTTTGGCTGATATTCATCTTCTCCGCTATCAACCTTGTTGCTGGTTATTTCCTGACACCAGAAACCGTATGTCAGTTTCATTTGTTTTATGTATTCCGATATTGAGCCTACTGTCTAGTATGCGCCTGTCCTTCTTCGCCAACGCGCCGCGAAACTCCGAAGCATCCAATGGAGTAATCCATTATGTCTCCATACACGATCAAAACCGGTCCAAGTCATTTGCTCAAGTCATGAGGACAAACCTCAGCAGACCCTTCAGTATGTTTTATCACAGTATTTCTGTCACTTTTTTTCTTACCGTTTCGGGCACAGTATTTTTGGTCACAGAACCTATTGTCCTCCTGTTGGCGATTTACATCTCCATTGTTTACGGAACCCTGTA
>JADNRV010000507.1:0-28384 GCA_015499995.1 Flammula alnicola
AGCACGGAGAGGGTAGAACCAAGCAGGTCGGTGACACGGACTTCATGCAGGTGCAGACACGAACGGCGGCGGCGAATTGGCGCTGGTTTATTCTGGCTGACATTCGGCGCGTCTGCGCTGAATGCAGAGTTTCTTGGAGGGTGGAAGCGAGTGCGAGCGAGGATTATTGTAGACTGGCCTGTGTTGTATAGAGAGTAGCGTGTTCTGGCAGCAATATGATCAGCCCCGTTCTCCGACCAGCCACCTGTCCCTTTCTTTGCCGTTTTACCATCATCACCCTCCCTTTTTCCTCCCACCACAGCCATCCTCCCTCTCCCCCATCTCCCTCCCTTCCCTGCCTTTCATCAACCATGCCCACATGTCGCCGCAAGCGCGTTGTCCTTACGGAGCCCTCCGATGCGCTCTTACAGGCCGTACAGTCCGATCCCAGCAAGCTTGTCTTTTATCTCGAACAGACCGGCGAAATATTTGAGACCTACGAGTACGCTGACCCTCTTCACCATCACCATCCTCCGCGTCCTCATTAGATCCTCACCTTCCGTTTCAACTAGGGCCTATGCTGCTCGGATGTCCTTCTACCGCCTGAAGCAGTTCCAGTGCGAGGTCACAGGCAAGAGTGGACTAGACTATTTTCAGGCTGTCGAGAGTGAGCGCCAAGAAGCAAGAACTCTACATTCTAGATTTTCCGAACCTCTCAAACCCGCTGTTCTCAAAGCTGTTCAATGGCGTGCGTTCCTCACCTCTGGTTCTCCATTCATGATCCCAATCTTACTTGGTTTATTCCATTTCTTACAGAGGTGATGGGCCGTCTTGATCATCTTGTGGAAGCTGTTTACGAGCGCTTCAAAGACCGATATTTCCCTGGCGAGAGTATGTATCTTCCTCTTCCTTGGGCCACCTACTTTTGCTCACCATTTCGCTTGAACTTCCTAGGAGTCCTTGTTGATCTCTCGGGCGTTAAGTAAGTTTACTGCCATCTAAGTTGTCCATGGCTGACCATTTACCAAGATACTATGCTCGTGTGGAGAAGGTCTATCCTCCCAAATACAACGCCGACGCGAAAGCTCGGGATGCGCACATGGATGCTTCTTCCTCGTCAACTCTCGATGATGATCCTCCCCACGTCATCGGAGGCGACTTAAAAATCCCTGCTAAAGACGCTTTTGCCAACGATAATCCCACCTTGTATTACTATTGGGTTCATCTTACAGAGCTAGAACGGGACAAAAGTCACGAAAAGGGAAAAAGCTCTACCAAAATTACCGACTCCGATAAACGCCTGGTAGGCAGTTTAATTGAAGTGCAGTGTGGCATGATGAGGTCAGCACCTTCGCATATATGCCCTGGTAGAAATGGGACTTACTTGGGATTTTAGCCGCGACCGTCTCTCGTTCTCCAAATCAATTCTTCGTCGCTTTATTCGCGACTGTGTCGACCGTGAAGCTGCTGTAGCATCCCCTTGGACTGTCAAGGCACCTATTGCCAAACGATATGGGGTAGATTCCGTCATGCCCGAAGAGACGCGTCAAGGCGTTGAAAATATTAAGAAAGGCGAAATTGACAAAAGGAAAAAAATCTGGGAAGACAAAGATGGCCACCAACCAAGAAGCAGAAGAAGATGACTGCTGCTCAAGAGGATCGAGGTGTGATTATTCCCCATATTGTGCGCATATATGAGCTTATATCTTGAACAGTGCGCGCCCTTGCCACTGCAGCTGAAAAACGGGAACGCGAAGCCCGCGAGAAGGCAGACAAGCAAAGACTTGCGAAAGAAGAGGCAGAACGTATTGCGGCAGAGAAGAAAAAGAAAAAGCCCGTCCGATACCCAACCGAGGACCTCGACATTCGCATGGCAGACAAAGACAGAAAGGCTGGCATGCGGGTGACACGACCTCTGGCAACAGGGCTTGTCTCCCATTCAATGACTCGTCTGGCTCTTTCGAAGCCTTCCTAATGACTTGGAACTTTTGGTGGTTTACGGGTAAATTTATATCTATAGTGTGTCTTGGGCCTCGTCGTCTAATCTTTTTCGCAGGCAACCTCTTCACTTGTCGGTATTTTCGCTTGACGAGTTCGAGAATGCACTTCGACATTCAGTTGTCGATCAGCCCTGCCCACTTCTCGCCGAGGTCCATTCCACGCTGATATACAATCTTCGGACTGTTTCTTTTGTAAGACATAGTGCTCTTCTGTCTCTCCTGAAACAAAACGAGGACTGGGAAAAAAGCTCTCTGCCAGAAGTAAATGTCCTCGGAATTTCAACTGACCAGTTGGTCGCCGCCATGGCGGACGTTGGAAATAATTGGGAAAGAGTGCCTTTACGTCACTCGGAAGGTAGAGAAGGCTGGGAAGATGCTCTTGTCGGATGTTTGAAAGATGTTTGTGGGTTCATCCTTTTTTGGAGAGACGATGCTGATACATGCTCGATACACAGCATGCCAACATTCCCAATTTCCCCAGGCTTCAAGAGATCCTCACGAAATTATTATTCGCCCCTTCTGCCCCTCCTGAACAGGCTTCTGGTTCAAGAGCTCCCACTCCATCTGACAATGTTGAATCTGTCCTTAACAGTGTCTCTCCGCCTAATGATAGATACTACAGCCTCCCTCCCGAAGACCGCATCGCTATTTTATCTTTCATGTGCAATCTGGCGATATCTTCAAAGGCTATTCATGCGCATATGGAATCCTGCGAAGAACAGTTAACTGCTCTCAGAAAAGAGAAGATCGAGGTTAACCGCATGAAGAAACAATAGTGAGAAATTTTTCGTACCTGGCTTCTTGATAAAAGTTACTAAACACAAGTTGTAGCCAAGAAGAAATGGGTGTCCTTTTAGGCGAGACGAAAGAAGAGAACCATTCCGCTGCTAATGGAAATGGGGAGGACATTGTTATGCAGGATTCCAGTGAGCTGTCGGATGTCTCAGAAGGTGGCTCGGAGTCGACCTCTGCTGCTGGCAAGAAAAGTGCTCGTCAGAAGGACTTGCGTTTAAAGATTCACACTATCGCACATTCGAAAGAACGAGAAGCAGCCAGGGCGAAACAGGCATCCCAGAAACAAGCCATGGCAGAACACCGTCGTCTGGATGAAGAAGTGAACAAGCTGGAGCGGCGATTAGAGAGCATAGAACGCGAGTTCAGGAAGCTTCTCGGAGCTGTACGCGTCAAACCCCTTGGCCGTGACCGATTTTACAACCGAATATGGTGGTTCGATGGTATGGGTTCCGCGTCATTAGTTGGAAGTGGTGGCATTGCGTTATATGGTACTGGTCGGCTATTCATCCAAGGCCCAAGCGAATTTGACGTTCAACAATTGGCGAAGAAGGCAGTAGAAGACAACGAAGATATCGTTGCTCGGAGAAAGGAAGAAGAGGGTGAGGAAGGAATGCTCGGGTCTCAAGACTGGGCGGTCTATACGGAACTAGAAGAGGTACATGATTCTACCACTGCGCTTGATGAAGACACAGACTCATTTTTTGTGTCGGAACAGCTCGAAGCTTTTGTATCGTGGTTAAATCCCAAAGGCCACCGAGAGCTGGCCTCGAAAACGGCTCTTACCAAGTGGTGGGTGCATATTACGGCGGGCATGAGAAAACGCATGGCAGTAAGTATGTCGCTTGACAGTTTCTTCTTCTGCTCACTGCCAAAACCCTAGGATCTCAACAACAACGCTAAACTTCCCGACGCCCGCCGGAGTTCTCGCAAGACAGCCCTCGGATATGATCTTTCGAGAGATCCCTATATGCTCTGGACAAATCGTAGAGCTGTTAATTCCTCCTGAAAGAGCAGTTTGGCATCCTCCGCCCGTACAAAATCGTTACCAACCGTAATAGTCTCTTTGGCCTGTATATTTTATACCTACCCACGTAAGAATGCTAGCAACATGACATTGACGTTGAAGCTGTTCTCTGCGCGATAAAGGCAGAATATCTCAGATTTGGAAAAACCGGGCAGCCGGTGGCTGGCGGCTGGCTGGCTGGCTATTTTGGGCAAATTTTGGGCGGTGGGAAGATGTACTGCCGTCTCCGGCGGCGACCTTTGAGATAGCGCCTACCGCGCCCCAAGCCCGCCCACCCGTTCATAAATATACTACCTATATATTATAAACCTTCAACGGAGGATAGTATCTCACTATATATGTAAATTATGAGGCAGTCATTTGCTGCAGCAGTCATGCATGACATGCCTGCTATTTTCACTTTGGACATGGTTGCTTTCAACTTTTCCCGCCTTTCTCGAATCATTAACAGGGGTCTGGGGAAGGGTGGGCGTGTTCCGGGGACTGTAAATTTTAATTCAAAACAATATTAATCCCGCCCAATATGTAAAGGGCGGTACAAGGGCAGTAGCAGTGGCAGCGACTTATCTCGCTGTCGGACGCTCATAGGATAAAGCCCTCAATAGTATCTACATACATAGATATTACTGCGGGAGATATATAACAGTATTAAAGAATGCACACTTACACAATGGCAACTGAGGGACGTTATACTAATAGTATTACTATAGCAGATTGTAGCGGCGAGGCATGCACGTGATGTCTGGCCGGACAGCCAGCCAGCCGCCAGCCACCCGGACACCCGGTTTTTCCAAGTTCGAGATGTCCTCGATAAAGGGGCTTTAGAATGTCTCCGAGCGGTTCTTCGATCTCGGTGGTTGGAGGCTGTTGGAGGATCTTGTGCTCTGGCGGCGATAAGTGCGGCGATCGGTACCAATTGGCAATACGATAATGGCATAGGTAAATTCTTATCCACAGATAAGCTTGGTGCTCTGTATAGTATATATTTTTCACCGACTTCCCCCACTGAACGTCATTGGACTATTGGCACTATGCAATCGTCGCCGTTTATGTTTGGGTCGGCGTCCAGCGCGAGGTCAAGCGTCAGGGATGCCATCCAATCTTGTGAGCCCATGTCTTTTTTAAGTAAGTTTTCCGGTCACGACCTTGTTTGACGCGTTGCAGACAGGCGCGCGCAGTATCTTGTCGCGGGTTCAACTGTTGCGTCGGCGTCCGATAAGTCTGACTTGGAAGAAGATGACGAAGAGGCACTGCAGCATACCCAACACTTTGGTTTTGACGAAGAAGAGGAGCGCGACTTGGAGGGTGAGGATATCTTGGACGTTACACCAAGGACGCGCGAGGACTCTTTCATTGGACAAATACAATGGGATGAAGATTATGACGCTGGTCAACAGCCTATAGGGCAACAGCCTCGTTTAAAAAGAATTCCCCCACACCAAGGTCGGGATACTCAAGTCGCGGTCGCACCTCCACCTATTGCTGGTAGCCTTTCAGAACAGACACCACTGCTGAAGAAGAGAGTTTCTTTTTCTACTTTCCCTATTCCCCGTCGCGTTTCCGATGCATCCTCGCCCCCTCCAGCAAGTCTTGTATCTGGCGAATCCCTCTATCATACAACGCCGGTCCCTGCCTCGCGCCGGCGCTTTTCATCAGGGTCAGCAGTAAGCACGACGAATGTTATTCGAGGTGGCCAGAGCACTTACGGGCAAACTGTGGGCTTTCCATTTCTTCGGTCATGCTCAACATCCGACAGACATTAACACTTTTTGAATGCAGCTCTTCAACTCCATCGCTATCTTGCTTGGGATTGGAATGTTGTCGGAACCACTGGCTTTCGCATATTCTGGATGGGCAGTCGGGACGTGTCTGATTATCACTTATGGCTTTGTGTCATGCTACACGTGAGTACACCATCTCTTATTTCTCTGATTTGTTGACATAAGTATCCTAACATCCAGCGCCAAGATACTAGCTCGTGTAATTTTATCGGACCCTCGCATACGTTCGTATTCCGATATCGGAAGGAAAGCATTTGGACCGAGAGTTACGCCCTTCATTAGTATAATGTTTTGTCTGGAGCTCTTCACCGTTAGGTCAGTGTCTACCTCGATATTACCGCGTCGAAATTAATGCCCATTTCCCTCGCAGTGTAGTTCTGGTAACATTATACGGTGACTCCTTGCATTCACTGTTGCCTCACTATTCTTCGAATACCTTCAAGGCCTGGGGAACTTTATTGTAATTAATTCTACATCTCGTTCTGCCGTGTTTAATGTTCTTCGTTCTAGGCTCATACCCACCGTTTTCCTGCCACTTTCTCTTCTCTCTTATACCTCAATAATAGGGATAGTCTCAACAATCCTTATGGTTGCCGTAATCTTCATAGACGGCTATAGCAAAAAGGAGGCACCAGGTAGTTTATGGAGCCCTGCTCACACCGAATTTGGAGTCGAGGGTTATCGTGAAGTAGGAGTCGCATTTGGTTTATTCATGGCCGGCGTGAGCGTCGTTATTGAAGCCATCGAAACAGCACCTGAATGATCTTTATGCTAGTTCTCAGGCCATGCAGTAATTCCTTCTCTAGCAAGAGATATGAACGATCCCTCCAAGTTTGATACGATGATTAATTGGGCCTTTGTGAGTCTTTGTACTCTAACCTGCATCTTAGAGCTTTCTCACATGGTATGCCAGGTAGTTGCTACTTTGATATATACTGCGATCGGATACGCAGGGTATTTAATGTTCGGCAACCATGTCAGCGACGAGGTATGCTCAATAGGGATTTCTGCATTAGTAGTACTGTCCTGCTTACTGACGGTTTAATCTTAGATCAGTGTGGACCTTCTACGCACTTCGGGATACAACCCGCTTCTTAACCAGCTATGCCTCTGGATGCTTGTTCTCAGCCCTTTGTAAGCTCGCTCAAATTGCATTTCTGGCGGCGAAACTCAGTAGAATATTCAGGTCAAAATTCGCCCTAAACACACAGCCGGTTCGTATCAATAGTCTTCATTTTACAGTGAAAGAAACTAACACACGAACAGCTCAACGCGACTATCGAGATTTTGCTAGGAATAGACACACCCATCTCGTCACCAGAGGACCTTGCAGATAAACCCGATGGTTTATCCATAGCGCCCGCAGGCTCGCATTTTGGCTGGAAACGAGTTTTAGCTGTTGTACAGCGTATCTTCCTTACGGGTCTGGCTGTCGTGGTTTCCATCTTAGTGCCTGAGTTTAGTTCTATGATGGCCATCCTTGGTTCATTCTCGGCATTTTTGCTCTCTATCGTTGGACCCGTTATGGCCAAGGTGATGATTGAAGGAGTGTGTACATTCTTCGATGGACTAATTATCATGACGGGTGTCGGAATGGCAGTCTGGGGAACTGTTGCAGCGTTCTTATAATATTTTAGGATTGATTTATGAGAATTTACGAGTTGGAACGACGCAGTCACGAAATACACGTTTTTCTACATGACTTCAGGCTTTTATAACAGAGTGCGCGATGATCTTGGACAATTCTGAGGGTGGAGGTCAAAAGGAGTTCACTTTATAACGAAATAATGAACGCACGGGGAAGCTTCACGCTTTCTTGGACAATTGTTGCTTCGATTTGATTGTCGGGATTCGGGGGAATTGTTACGACAGATGTTGAGGAATCGACCGACCAGCCCAATTTTTGGATATATGAAGTGAGAGCGGGTCCTGTGAACGTACTGAGAATTGTTAAGGATGAAAGAAAGGAAATAATCCATACCAGATAGGTTCAAGTAGGAACCCAGCCGTTCTGAGCTTATTCTGGTGAAAGTGGCTCTGACGGCACGAATGGCAACTGCCCTGACTGCATTCTCAAATCCTGCAACTTCGACTGTATAATTATCCCTTAGAAGGGAGAGCTGGCTTGACCGGTATATCTCCCAGAACGATGGGAAGCGACAGCGGAATAGTAGGTTATGTAAACCTTTAAGAATTGGCAAGATGGTAGGAAGTGGGTCAGGCTCGTCCAGTTGGCTGTTGATAGGACGTTCATCCAGCAGAGATATGCAGAGGTTAAAATCGGGTAGTGGGGAGGATGTGAGCGCTTTTATGAGAATATTGATGACTACGTCGGGATTATAGAGATCGGGGTTGAATTGATACCTGCAAACGCCACGCGAATGAGATGGACGAAAGGGAGAATATATCTGAGTTACGCACAGCTTCAAGATGGCCAGGTTCGCCAAACAATCGTACTCCTCACTTCGAATTTGGTGGTAGAGGTAGTCCTCAAGGATTCCGACATTGGAGGGATTGTAACGGTCTGCAATAATTCGAATTTAACAAAGAGTTTCTGGGTAGGATGAAGTTACTGACCAACACCCGAAACAAGATTTTCTATAAGCTCCGATCGCGTCGAAGGTGTTAACCACTCGGAAGTCATGACACAGTATGAAGAGGTTAGCAAGAGGGAGTTCGGTGATTCAGTCAAGGCCAAACTTTTTTTGAGCACGTGGGCATCAGGCATACAACTTGATGGCCAAACACAGATCTCAGGCCGCTTCTCTCTCTCAAGAATGTAAGAACGCGCTGCGCCCTATTTCATTCATACACCATACCCATCACTCTTCAAGAAATGAATTCGCCTCCAACACACGCCATGGATGCCAGTTCTACATCACAACAAGATGTCGGCCAGCACATGGTATCGTCCCCAGATCCAAGTCCGAATTATAAGCTGCGTTCTGTTATGAGTGGACACAAATTATCTATCTCCTCGATCAAATTCAGTCCCGACGGTTCAATGCTCGCCTCTGCTGGTATGTGAATGTCTGATCTTGAATATAGTCATGCTGAACGACGTTGGAGGGAAGGTGCCGACAAGTTGATCAAACTCTGGGACGGTGTAACGGGGGAAATCATCCAAACTCTACAGGGACACACTGAAGGCATCTCGGACATTGCATGGGCGAGTGATGGAGAATACTTGGCGTCTGCTTCAGACGATAAAAGTATCAAAATATGGAGCATGGAAGAGGTAGGTGTAATGAATCGAGGCATTTCCCTTTAGACTGAGTTCGTTCAGCGCAGTGAAGTGAAAACTCTTATTGGACACACGAATTTCGTTTTCTGCGTGAACTACAACCCAAACTCGAACCTTCTGGTATCTGGAGGCTTCGACGAGACAGTTCGAATCTGGGACATTGCAAGAGGTAGAATGTCTGCTTTTTCCTGTTCAGCGTTCCCTTGTTAACACAAACCCAAGGCAAACCATTGAAAGTACTTCCCGCGCATTCGGATCCCGTTACTGCGGTTAGCTTCAATCACGATGGAACTCTTGTTGTGTCCTGTGCAATGGATGGATTAATGTGAGCTGCCTATACTCTATGTTCGCCCTAAAATAACATCTTTGCCAAGCCGCATCTGGGACGCTGAGTCGGGCCAATGCCTGAAGACTCTAGTAGACGATGACAATCCAATTTGGTCAGTATTCTGTGTTTATTTAGTATTGTTCGTGTGTTCTAATCTTCCATGATATTCAGCTCGCATGTCAAGTTCTCTCCGAACTCGAGATTTGTGTTGGCGTCCACGCAAGACTCTACAATTCGCCTTTGGAATTACCAAACTTCCAAATGCGTGAAAACATACACAGGACATACAAACAGGACGTATTGTATTCCTGCATCCTTCATTACATCCAAGGGCAAATACATTGTCAGCGGCAGTGAGGACAATAAGTTGTATATTTGGGACCTCCAAACTCGCAAAATTCTCCAAGTTCTGGAAGGCCATCGCGGTATGTGTGTTTCGTCCTCATCAACTCACCATGTCATTCATATATTCTCAAGATGTGGTGTTAGCTGTGGCTGTAAGTTTCTGTAATCCAGTTGATTCAATTGCTAACCTTTCCCCTTTACCAGACTCATCCATATAGAAATATCATTGCGTCGGCTTCCATGGAGAAAGATCTGACAATACGACTTTGGTTCGACGAATAATATTAGTATACGTACAGGTATTCTACATCCCTAACCAGTGTAGGCATGCCAATTCCATCATTTCTGTCATGTCCGCTAGTCCGCAGCTTCCATTGCGGCGCCAGTGGAATCACTTTGGATTCTCGAAGATTGTGGAACCTGTGCAACATCCGACACAGGCATTGCATTGCTTTAGAGTCGAGTCACGACTCACTGGATGTGGGATTTCAATCTCCGCCGGGGTATATATAAGCAGTTGATTAGAACCCTTGACCTTACTTCCTTCTTTCACTCCTATCATTCTCAATCACCATGCAGATCTTCGTAAAGACCCTCACTGGCAAGACCATCACCCTTGAAGTCGAGTCTTCCGATACTATCGACAATGTTAAGGCTAAGATCCAAGACAAGGAAGGGTGAGTTACTGTCTCGTTAACGCTTGGGCGTTAAACTAACCATTGTCTCAGGATCCCTCCCGACCAGCAGCGTCTGATCTTCGCTGGTAAACAGCTTGAAGACGGTCGCACTCTCTCGGATTACAACATTCAAAAGGAGTCGACCCTTCATCTCGTCCTTCGCCTCCGTGGTGGCATGCAGATCTTTGTGAAGACATTGACTGGCAAGACCATCACGCTCGAAGTTGAGTCATCGGATACCATTGACAATGTCAAGGCCAAGATTCAGGACAAGGAAGGGTAGGTTTTGTTTTTCATCATCGCCGAGTCGCCGCTTATCTCCCATCAGGATTCCCCCTGACCAACAGCGCCTCATCTTCGCTGGCAAGCAGCTCGAGGATGGCCGTACTCTTTCCGACTACAACATTCAGAAAGAATCGACTCTGCACTTGGTTCTTCGTCTCCGTGGAGGTATGCAGATCTTCGTGAAGACCCTCACCGGCAAGACCATTACACTTGAAGTTGAATCCTCCGACACAATCGACAATGTGAAGGCTAAGATTCAAGACAAAGAAGGCATTCCTCCCGACCAACAACGCCTTATCTTCGCTGGCAAGCAGCTCGAAGATGGCCGTACCTTATCCGATTACAATATTCAGAAGGAATCTACCCTTCATCTCGTCCTTCGCCTTCGTGGAGGCATGCAAATCTTCGTGAAGACACTTACCGGCAAGACAATAACACTGGAGGTCGAATCCTCGGACACTATCGACAATGTCAAAGCGAAGATTCAAGACAAGGAGGGCATCCCGCCTGACCAGCAGCGTCTTATTTTCGCTGGAAAACAACTCGAGGACGGCCGCACTCTTTCTGATTACAACATTCAGAAAGAATCTACTCTCCATCTTGTCCTTCGTCTCCGCGGAGGAATGCAAATTTTTGTGAAGACTCTTACCGGCAAGACGATCACCCTCGAGGTCGAGTCGTCCGACACCATCGATAACGTTAAGGCGAAGATTCAAGACAAAGAGGGTATTCCGCCCGACCAACAACGCTTGATTTTTGCTGGCAAGCAACTCGAGGATGGTCGCACACTTTCTGATTACAACATTCAGAAGGAGAGCACGTTGCACTTGGTTTTGCGCCTTCGGGGTGGCGAGTAAAGCTGCTTCGGCATTTTAAGTTGATGTTGGAGTGTCGGTGTGGCCTAGATCGCATTGCCTTTTGACTGTCAATACCTGTATTCATAACATCTGTACTGCAACAATATATCATTCGTTAACATTGACTTCATCGTTGACTACTAAGTTGTCTATAGAGGCTTTGTGGCTTTTCCTTCTCCGCTTCCTTTTTGTCGATGATGATTTAAGGCTGACCAGTCGAGCAGATTCCTGGTTAAGTGATTCTCCTTCTTTCTCTTCACTATCGTCTGCTGATTCCTCGGCCTTCCTTTTAGCACCAACTGCTGCCTCTTGAGCCACCACGGAAACTTTCCTCTGAAGGCTCTTTTTTGGAATATCGGCAGGCTTTTTCTTTTTCACGCTGAGTGGGTTCGGCCCTTTTGGTCCTTTCCGCTTTTTTGGCTTATCCTCTTGAACTGCAGAGGTGCCCACCAACGCTAGATCAGGCGCAGTCGCATGAAGCCTTTGTTCTTCGGTCTATGCAAGGAAATTTGAGCCTCTGAGCTTAACTAGCTAAAGAAGACAGACCGTTTCCTTTGCTCTAAGAGTGACATCACTAGGAGGCTCGAGAACCATAACAGAACGATTAATGTGGACGATGGGAGTAGCTGGGACAGAACGTAGTTTGACGCGGAGTGGATGCGATTGTGTCGCGACGACGTATCGGTGCTTGTTATGCTCGCCTAGATGCCAGATAAGTCGTTACGCGTAGGACAGGGTTGGCAAGGAAGTCACACCAATTACACTCTCCAAACATTCGTCTCCGGGTATGGCCTCGCGATGATTGCACTTCCTTCTCTCGAAAGTCTTTGCGAGATCAACAGCTGTTTGTTGTTCTTTTCCTTGCAGATACAGTTCGTGTATACAACATTGGGTGATCACTGAAGAACGGCTTCGCCGTTATAACATTCAATTTCCTGTTCCTGAAAATAACAGTAAACTGGCACCCACTTGGTTTCACCTCTCCTTGGAGAACGGTGTAAAGCTGTTTCACGAAATCAAGTTTTTGTGCTACTGCTGATTTGCACATTTCTGAATCGACTGCATGATGATTTTGTGAGTTTATTGAATAACGGTCCGGGGCAGACGCGTACCAAGAACTTGGTAAGGCTGCCGGAAACCGAATGACATCGAATAAAGATGCATGAGCTTGCGATACGCTTTGGCTCTTTTTTGACGCATGGTAGTTGAGGATTAGATCTAGAAGGAGGTTAGTTATGTGGTCGACCAGGAGTGATTCGAGTGAATACACTCTTATTTGTTTCTGTTGATCAGAGCTGTCTGAATTTCCGTATGTAGCGCTCGAGACACCCGCTGCCAGGACACAGTTTCTTACATGGCTCGGTCAATTCTCCTCTTGCAATCGATACTATGGTATGAACCCTATTTTCTATGAATTGACAAAGCTAACGGTCATCCCATACTTTATTCAATCAGTGCCGCCACTCTAGCTCTTGCTCTCGATATATCGGGCAGGATAGCATGGAATGACTTGTGTCCAAGTCCTTATTTTCTTGCGTCATTCTCGTTTCAGCTTATCTGAAGTTTATATAGATACCACGACTCTCGGCCAAGCTAAAGCTTCATTAGACAATGGGGTCTTCACCGGTGGCGTTGTGCAAGATGGGACGTTTACAATGTAAGGTTCTGTTTCTATAATCGAGTCCTCCTCTTCACAACAGACCACAGACCAGGCGTTTCCGATGGAACCCATATTCTATCTATAATTTCTCATGATTACTCTTTTGACCAAGTACGGACGTTTTCTACTCTATTCGCATAAGGTTGCAAAGAGCCTGACAACATCTCTTCCAGTTGCGAATAGATGTTAATAACTCGAACTCCTTAATTGAAGTCAGGCCTTATGTTGCTGGTACTCCGATGAATCCCCCTTCCTCTGTCCTCCTTTCATACCCTGTGCTGGTTACACCACGGGAGAAATATGTGTATTTCGCCCCTCCCGAAAGCTTCAACCTTGCGGGCATGTTCTCCAACCCGATGATGCTTCTCATGATCGGTGGTGCAGGAATGGTATTGGCAATGCCATATCTTATTGTAAGGCCTGTTGTCGATATCTTGTTCATTTACTCACTCCCTTGTGCAGAAGAACCTAGACCCGGAAGCTCTTGAGGACTTCAAAGAACAACAAGGGAAATTGGGTGGGATACAGAGTGCTTTCCAAAGTGGAGATTTCAAATCTGGGTATGCAAACCACCCCTCATCCAAGTGTTTTAAAAAATTAAACCTGTTCCAGAATCTCTGCCATCATGGCGGCCGCTGATGAGCCGAATCCACCCGCACAGCTTAATAAAGGTGGAGGCACTACGAAGGCACGAGTGAATAAGAAATCAAAGCGCTAGCGGCTCGTTGACAAGTTGTCGTATCTACACACTCTATCATATCACTTGATTACTCGCTTTGGCAATTCAGCATACAAATACATGGAGGTATGGTATACAAATATCATGACACGAGCGAAGGAAATTTAGACGTTTCCTGAGTTGTGGAACATGCTGGAGCCAGTTCCCCAATGTCAGCAGGATATTGAAGGGCGCGGCGTAGGACACCATTACTGGTTTTCAAATTTCAATGAGCAGCTGAAATATGATGAGCTGAGATGTACATTACCGATGCTTAAACTGTGCTAATGCTGCTTGTGCAGATTTACGGTCCGCGTGAGATGCAGTCATGGAACTGAGCAGGAGAGTTAGGGCAACGTGCGGCAGATAACAATGAAATTGCACCAGAGGGCGTACTGGTCGTCGCTGGTCGTCTCGATGATAAACATGGTGTCGTTCCTTGTTCCAGCTTCATCTGCTATGGCCGCACCAGGCGCTTCTTCTAGTTTGAGACCTGTAACTGATAGACTTTCGGAGATACTTTGCACTGTTGGTTGCGTGGAGTTCCGATCGTAGTTCAGAACGAGCACATGTTCATCAGGATGGTTGGGCAGAAGAGAAAGAGGTGAATCGTCTGCATAGTGATATTGTATTACGGGATGCACCAGGTTGTTCGATAGCGCGCCAACAGGCAAGTTAGACAAGGGGGATTGAGCAAGGAGGACATAGAATGGTGGATTGGACTGAGCAGACATGATAGTCACGATGAGCGGAGTATGATGCCTAAGGCCTAAATAGTCAAGTGCTGTGACTCTTTCCAACTTCGCAAAGCATTTGCCATTGATGAGCACCGGTGAGCACTCAGCATAAATACTATCTGTATTTCGATTGACCGGCCAGTTTCTTGCGGCCTGTGTATTTTTTTGTAGATGTGTTATCCATTTGTGGGTTCAACATGGAGACTGGATGGTTTCGTAGCAACGCGTTCAGTTATGGCAACACTCGGCGGCGCGACCTGAACTATAAGATCTAAGTCGCGTCTAACTAACCATTCATCTTGGAGCTTTGCTCACTTCCTCTCTTTACATCCACGTTCCTTTTATCCCTTCTCTTTCGCCATGGCTCGACTTGCCCTATTTTTTTCTTTAGGTCTCGCTCTTTATTCTTTTCCGAGCGCCCTCGCAGGTCCCGCGTGTGCCAGAAAGTATTACAAGGCAGTAGATTGTGTTTCAAAATGCCAGTCCAGGTGGGGTTGGACGGGAAGCATGATGAACACCGACCCTTGGGGTTCTGTTGTTCAAAAAACAGACACGACAAAAAACTGGGACGCTGTTATCGCCCAAGCATGTGGTGTAACCGTGTACGTGTGCTAAACTTGTTTCCAGACAGTTGCTGACGAATTGTCAATCAGGACATCCACTGCAGCATCAACCAGCGCAGCGAGCACAGCATCGTCGACAGAAACTGTCATTCCGCCGGTCATCGCTGCCGCACCCACCCCTACGCTTCCAGCGCCTGTAGCTGTTTCGCCAGCCTCGATCTCGCCATCTGTATCTTCTGCGTCCGCAGTATTTTCTTCCTCCGTATCATCTTCAAGATCTTCGTCTTCATTGTCCCTTCCCTCTGTTCGAACTCTTGGCCTCGTTGCCTCCACCCGATCGATATCTTCTAACACCCCACGCCCAACTACCACTGCCGGAGTAACAACACTGAAACCTGTTACTGCGACCAGGGAAGCCCAACCTACGACTATTGTAGTCAACACTCCTCCTCCAAGCGGTGGAAGTGGAAGTACCTCGAGCGCTGATATCCAAGCTTACCTTGAGGGACACAACTCTATCAGGGCTCAGCATGGTGCTACACCACTTACCTGGAGCGACAACTTAGCCAGCAAGGCACAAGAGTGGGCCAATAACTGTGTCTTCCAGCACTCTGGTGGTCAACTTGGGCCTTTCGGAGGTTTGTCTAGACTCATCATCTTCTGAACCTCTGACTTAAACGAGGTGCTATCCTTAGAAAACTTGGCTGCTGGCACAGGCTCTAGCTACGGTATCGCAGCCGCCATCAAGTCCTGGACCGATGAAGTTTGTAAGTGAAATGACCTTTGGCAACAAAACTTCGGGCCAATGATGTTTTTAGCCCAATACGATCCCAACAACCCGGTGCCATCTCATTTCACACAAGTTGTTTGGAAGGGCACGACTCAGGTCGGATGTGCCGTTCAAAGCTGTAGTGGTATCTTTGCCGCTAGCTTTGGGGTATGTTTAGCCATGATACAATGTAAATTTAAGCTCATTGGCCTTAATTTGTAACACAGCCTGCGAAATTTTTCGTATGCGAATACTCTCCTCAGGGCAATATCATCGGAGAATTTGCGTAAGTTTGTTTTTCAACACTATCTATGGAGGAGTGCTCATGTCTGTTCTTCTCAGTCAAAACGTCCAAGTCTAAGGTCATCGCCTACGCAACATTCTAATTCTCTTTCCCTCTTCAACTACCGGAATCCTTACGCAATGCTGGTCTCGTGCGCATGAAGCGAATAGCATCTGGATGTCAATCCCTCAATAGTTTTTTTTTGTCCCATTCATCTGTAGTTCTCAGTAGCAGCTCTCCAACCCGCAATACCCACTCATTCGAAATCAATGTTTGTCTTACCCTTCGTGTATTACTAGCTACTAGTAGGTCCTCTGTCGATTTACGTCGCAGCTGGAATGACCTCTGTAACGAATTCAATAATAATAAAATTTGATACCAGTGTAAGAAGGGCAGTGCGAAGGGATTCGGTATCTCATGTCTACTAGTACCGAACTTGAAGTCAGTTGGTAATACTTGGTATTCTGATTCAGGGGGCGGTGGCAGTGTCGATATTTGCAAACCGACGGAAGAACAAATAAACACATGCGGACTCGAATGGCAAGTTGAACTTGAAATGTCCTTCTTGCGCGCTTGAGCGCTTGAGCCTTCATGCTCTCACCTCGGGTGCTGAGGACATTATCTGAAGCCACTTATGTGTTCCTTGTGCTCATCACCGTAGTGGCTACGGGGTTATCATGTGCCGCCCTCCTCTCTCAGGCCGTGCGCACTTCCCCAGCACAGTCATGGACGAATAACTTCAATACACTCATGATTGGGGCATCGTATATCGTCGTGGTGAGTTCGCTCGCCCCTCAACTAATCTCTTATAATTGACCTCCTTTTTCTTAAATGAAAGTTCGCTGTTTCCCTCTCGTTCTGCATAAAGCGTAGGGTTGCTGTTCGACTCAAACTCCAGCGGATTTCGAAGACTTACCGAACAATTGGACGGGACGACCTACATGATGTCCGTCTCTTTATTCATTCAGACTCGGTCTGCGGAAGCTTATTCGCTAATACCCGCTGTTCTTTCTCTCCAGACCGTCCACAAATACGTTTCGCAAGAGTTCATTCGCGCCTGCCTGATCTCGTATGAGTCGTTGCCGAAGAATGTTTATCACGAGGGTTGGGGTAGGCCAGGTAAGTAAACACGCACTTCAACCTCAATGATGTCACTTCGATCCTTAAAAATTATACGTGACATTCTGCGTAGGTACGAAATACAGTGGAATTCAATTTAGGGGTGCCCTCCTCGACACGATTCCGCACATCGGTATGTAACAAATCAGCGAGGTTTTAATTCGTTACACAACTAAGATCGAATTTGCCACGCAGACGGACTCGCACACGTCGTTATACCCCTTCATCCCAAGTTGAAACCGCACGCACGCATGCTACATCATTTCCGGTTTCTTAACCCGCTACTGTCGAAGGATGAAGATGGAATTTCGCCGCTCCACTATTACGACTCTGCTATTCAACTTGCGCGAAATTCGGCCCGAGTCCTTACAGAGGAGGAGTTTGAGATAGGCATGAATGCAGTGTATCAGATCGAAAAGAGGTCTGTGTTCATGTTCTTGCGGAGGTTCCAGGCGACTGAACGTTCACCGCATTTATTATCCTCAGCTTAAATGACTGCCGTCTTGAAATGTTGGAGTCAGACTCTGCGACTCAGCTTAACGATCAGTCACCGAAATGACATCTTGCATCTCTGAATCTGTGATATACGTTTTGGGATGCTACGAATACCGAATATGTTGGCTTGATATGAATTTAATTCATCTACGCCTTCTCACGTCTATACCATCTCATGCTGCGTGTAACTTTACATTACCAGTCGTGGATTTAGAAGACAAAGACCTGTGAGAGAAGGGGTAAGGAAATATGCGAAATGTAGACGTAACGAGAAGCGTACCTTGTCATGGAGCTTGCTGATGGTATTTGGGACGGGGTATTTGAGGTCTTCGAGGTTTTTCCTAAAGGAAAAGATGATTAGAGCCGTGCGGTTCGGAAGGAAGACACGCAAAGCTTACTTCATAGCCGTGACCATGGGAGGGGGACCGCAAATAAGGAGCTTGCTATCAGTAGTAGCAGGGTTAGGGAAGTGCTCCTTAATGTGGTCCTTGGTGACGAAACCAACACCACCCTTCCAGCCCGGAGGGGGGTTGTTAAGGACGTAGAAGATCTTGAACTTTTGCTCGTGGACGTCCATGAGTTCCTCGAGATCATCCCTAAGAAGGATGTCTTCCTCGTTAACATTAGCGTAAATGAGCGTGACGGTAGTGCGATCGAAGGGGTTCCTGAGAGCGGTGCGGATGACCTGGATCATGGGAGCAATACCGGTTCCGCCAGCGATCATGCTGAGGTGTCCGACGATGTTAGGGGTGTAAAGGAAGTTGCCCTTGGGACCCTTGACACGGATGGTGTCGCCGATCTTGAGGAGGGAGACGTGCTTGGAGATATTGCCCTTTTCATAAGTCTGTAATTGCAAAGTGATGAGATGGAATTCGACGAGAGTAAAAAGAAAAATCCTGTTACCTTGATGACGAGGTCGAAACGGCCGCGGTCATCGTCGTTGCTGATCGGGGTGTAGCTCCTAGTGACTACTTTGCCGTTTATCTCTGCAGAGACGGAGATGTGCTGGCCGACAGGCAGGCCTAGAACGTCCTGGACGTGGGGAAGCTTGAAACGGTAACTACGCAAAGATTAGGGAGGTGGAAATTTTGGGGGGTGAAGAGGAAACACGTACATAGCAGTGTTGGGTGAAACCTTGATCTTCTGCTCGAGGGGGAATTCCTTCCATGCGTTAGGGTCCAGAGGCTTGGTGCGACCTGAGCAGTCGTTGGTGAGATGAAATGAAGAAAACATATGAGCTGTCACAACTGACCAGTGTGCAACACATTTGACCAGATAGCGGTGGCAAAGATGATAGCACTGGTAATGATGAAGGTACGGGAGGTAGTAACAGCCACGAGATCGACCGTTCCGATGAACGGAAGTTGGACAGCGTGGAAGTCGCTGGGAGCCACGCTCTTGAACAGCTCGAGTATTTTGTCAAAACCAGAAGACATGGTTTCAGCTGGGTCTGGCTGAGGTTTTGGAAGACCTATGAGGATGATGTTTGAGATGTCGTAGCCTGCCTCCTTGAGCTTTGAGTTGAGAAAGCGGGAGACAAGAAGGAGAGCGGTAAAGACGGAGAAGAAGGTGGTGAGAAAAGCGAATTGGTATTTGTTCGGCATTTTATAACAAGTGGTTCGACCTGAGGTCGGAATATCCCTGAACTCTTGGAACTCGGCCCAGAGTATGGAACAGAGTAGTTTACAGAGTACAAAATCACAGTACTACTTGCTCTACAGACTCGAGTAGTATATGTTCTTTACCCGTGGCGTGGGTGTATATGTTCACCGAGGATTTTACCTTTGGTTGATAATATGAGCACGTGTTTGGTTCACTTCCCTCTTCTCTCCTTACTCTTACTCTCTTCTTCATTTTTCGCTCGTTCACGCTGGTCGTGGACATGCAGTCGTCGCCGCAGCTGCCAGCCATGAGTCGGATGCCCCGGCGAAGAGGCATGCCCACCTCGCTGCGCATCGAGCCCCCCGTTGAGATCCAACAAATAGCCCTGGCTCTCGGCGACTCTGACTCTTCTACTCTTTCTTCCGCAGATTCCGACTACCCTCCATTTCACAAAAATATGGACAGGTCGTCCAGAAAAAATATGAAAAAATTATCTCTTTCCCTCCCCTCAGCCCAGTCCTCCTCGGCTTCCCTCCAGCTGCCTCCTGAGCCCCCAGCGCAGCCCTCAGTCCCATACGTCCAGAGAAACCTCGCAGACCCTCTATTATCTCCCTTCCCTCGACAAATCCAACTACCTCTTTACTCCATCGCAAGGAAGAAGACGGTGGCTCTCCATCCGTCCCATACGCCGATGGCCCCGTCCAGGTCATCCCAGGCATATGGATAGGCTCAGAGGACAACGCTCGCGATTGGAAAGTTCTCATCGAGCGTGGCATCAGATCGATCCTCAACGTCGCTAAAGAGGTGGCTTCCCCCTTTGATTCCCTCCAATCCAGCCACGCCTTGCGCCCAGCAATGTCCACTCCTAACTTCAGAAGCCACAGGGATTCAGATCCTACGTATTACCCTGCCCATCTTCCAAGTGGCAGACCCGCGATGCATTACCTCAAACTCCAGTGGTCCCATGGCCAACAGGATCTCGTCGAGGACGGGTTCAAGGCCGGTATGACATTTGCAGATGCCGCACTCCTGCGTGGAGAGGGTTGCCTTATCCAGTACGTACTCATCAACTCACTCCTATGGATCATCAATCTCACCTATCGCCATCTTTAATAAAGTTGCCAATGTGGCATTTCGCGATCTGCGACGATGGTCATCGCTCTCGTGATGCGGGCTGCCGCCGAGCGTCACTCATCTGTGCCCCCCGAGGTCTGGGCACTACCGGGTATGCAAGGAGCATACTCGTTCGTGAAGGAAAAAAGTCTTCATGTCGGACCTAACATGTCGTACGTTCTTCAACTTTCTAGTCATATTGATCCTTGCTTATCCTTCTTACAAGTCTTATTTATCAACTTTTGGAGTACGAGAAAAAATTGAAAGGAGACAAGGGCACACCCCAAGACTCTGATGGCTCATCAGGCACTGATGACGAAGAAGAATGGGGCCGTCGGCGCAAACTCATGGAGGAGACGTCCGATAACGAACCCGATGACCGCGAGAGCAGTATTGTTATGCAAGAAGCTCATGCTTTGGACAAGGCCATGGAAGACCGAATCGTCGCTCGCAAATCCTCCGCCTCGTCCATGAGCTCAACTGGGTCTGGGCTCGGTATGGGACCTGCGTGGAGAAGTCGCTATGGTTCTCGTAAGCGAACCGGATCCGTGGCTAGTAATCAAACCAACGGAAGCTTCCTGAGCGAAGACCTCGTGGAAGAGGACGAAGAGCAGGAGCTCTTGGGCATTGGCCGAGGGTTTGACACAGAGAGCCGACAAAGTCGGACCGAGGAGTCTTCAACGACCTCTTCCCCGGATGATGAGCACCATGGTACACCCCGTAATCACTCAATCATGGTTACGCCGAGCCTGGCGACGGCACGGCCTCCGCCCTCTGCACCGGTCTGGAAGACGTCTTTCTCTATACCTCCTCCTCCAGCGACGGCCGTTCGGTCGACTTTCCAGCTCCCACCCCGTCCCAAGCCTAAAGGCAAGCTACGTCCCACGAACCTCAGTATCCTACCACCTGTCCCATCATCACCCGTCGCACTTGTCATTGAAACCGAGGAACCGGCTGTCGAACCTCGGCCCGCGGTGACAGCGCCTGTTGTGGCGTTACCGCCAGTCCGACAACGCGCCGAGTCGCGAAGACTCGTGCCCCCCCCTCTGCACCTCCGCAATAGCGTTTTGCGGAAAACGTCCAACAGTTCTTCAGATATTGCCACTGCATTGCAAACCCCTTCGCAGACGTTGTTCGTTTTTCCACCCTCGCCTACGTTGACGACTCGCACGCCATCTGCGATGACATTAACGTCTCACGTCGCTGGACCTGTACCATTTCCCAGCCTGTCAACACCTCGTGTATCCACCTTTCACTCAAAAGGCCGCACGCGGTCTTTCATTGGCCTTGGGGCACCGCCGACACCAACGGTCGCATTCTCCAAGGTGGACGTGCGCGGCTATATTGGCCTTGAATAAAAAAACATGCCACTCATCATGCCAGCTCTATGACGACGATGCTGCTGCCGCTTCCCTATGTCTATCTACGCATCCATGTTTATTGGTTTCTCCTTTTTCTCTCACTTGGGCTTACAGATTTATGGGCGCAATTTGAATGTCGCTTCCATGCCATGCTGGACCTTTTTTTATTATTCATATCCGATTCTTAGGCATTACATACCGTTCTGTATCTCCTGTTACATCCTCAACTTTCTCATGTGGTTGTTGTTTTGGACTGGAATTGTCGCATTGTTTTTGTATCTTTACTGTTGGATTTCCTCCCCATCACTTGAATTCAATTCATTTTTTCCCCATTCTATGTTGGATCTACTCTGCTCATTCGTGCTTGGGTAGCTTCTTTTTCTTCTTCAACGTGTATATATGCTATCTAAGTAGGGATGCCCAATGCCTCGCTGTCACCCGCCGACTGGATGTCGTGGATGAATATTGATTTCTTTTTCCTCTCTAAATATACTCGCAATGCATTGTTTTAAATACAAGAGGTATGTGGTATGTAGTGTATTATCTATGGCCCAAATACTCTTCCGACACTCTTCTTCACTGCACCAGTGAGAAGCTGTCCACCAATTCCACCGAGACCAAGGCTCCAGGCGCCTCCAGCAACGCTATTTGCCCATTTTTGTTTTGCGTCTCGGTCGCTATGCCCAATTCCGTGTCAGCTACGTGTCAAAAAATACATAAGGCAGAGAAGACTCACGCATAAGTGAAACCAATAGCGTTGGTGAAGTTGAACACAAGAGCGAGAATGACAATTGGAATGAAGCTAGCAGAATTGTCAGAGATTGTGGTCATGTTCAAACAGATAAAGCTGAACGCACGAAAATCCAAATTTCAACAAGGAGACTATTAGCAGTGCTATCCAAAGCGCTGGAAAGACGTATAGCGCTATCTGTTAATTAGAAGTAAATTAATGACTGTGTGCAAGTGACATAATGGGGGCCATACCCAGAACATCCTAAGTTCAAACCTTCGTCAATGAAAGTTTAATGAAACATAATGAAGTGGCTTACTTCGCATCAACGGGGTTGGCTGGTCGTGAAGGCTGTCAAGCGATGAGCAAAATTATCAAGCAAAAAGTAGAAGTATTTACATCACGACTCTCGAACACCCAGTAACTCTCTCCGTCTTCGTCAACCTGTCGGTCTTTATGTTAGATGAAGTTGTAACAGACGGTGCTTGCCATATCTGTACCTGATTCCAGAATCGTAGGCCGACCAGTGTTCTTCCTGACACATTCTAAACGTGGCATGTGAGCAGTCGTAATTTGTGAAAGCGAGTTCCTAGTACCCGACAATTCCAAAAGTCCATTGCTAAGAGAACCACAACAATGACTGTCTGTAGAAGGCAAGCAATTCAGCGATTATATATATGCACAGATGCAGTGACTAACCGTAAGGACAAAGTTGGTTGTAAACCATTCTGACAGAACATAGACAGTAATGGCGGCTATGCGGAAGAAATAGAGGAAGAAGAGGGAAAGCGGATGAGAGGACTATAAACAATATGTTCAGGTGTGTTGTCCACGCATTGCGAGACGAGAGCATACTTGACGAAATATAGCTCCTATGCCTGAAAAGATTAACTGCGTTAACCAAGAAACTATACTGTAACTGGACAAGATGTAATACTCACCAGATTCCGCATCGCCTTCAGTATTGGCCATTTGGTTGGAAGTGCGAGTTGTCGGTGTCAGAACGACCGGTGTTTGCGCATTTTTTGTCTGTGTTGACCCTACATTCCCAGTGGGTGCGACAGAGGGTTCATCTGCCTCGATGGTTTCGAGAAGGGGTTGCGACGCGCTCATCGAAGTTGTTAAATGACCATGTCACACTGGCAGTACTGTATACATGCTTTGGCGCTACCATAACTCACGTGCCGAAGGGTGAGAACAACTGCGACAAATAAGTACTATAGGCTTCGTTCTTTCACGAACAATTCACGAAAGAATATTTCTCGCTTGGTCGACTTCTGTCGTCTGCTACTACTAAGTATCTAGTCGGACGAATAAATCCTACTTATGTCAGCTTCCACCAGCTTCAAGCTCCCAGATCATTCCTCACGGAACAAACTTCGAGATCAACTTCAACTTGTCGAGATAAAACCATAAAAACATGCGTCATTGGATTTATTTTTTAAACCAGGTACTTATGCTAGTTTTATACTAGCTATGTAATGGTTACAGTCCACTGTTATATCTACGTTTGACCAAAGTTTCAGCCACCGACTTGGCAAATAACAATCGAGTTTAAGATGGAACACATTGAGAGTAAACTAGGGGGTCTTTGCATCAGGTACGAAGACAGCTGGAAATATAGAATAGACTTACATGAGTTATTGAAGACACAGGTGAATCCAGAGACACAGATAGTTCCTCCGGTCCAATTCGTTCCTGATGCGAGATAAAAGTCAGCATTGCAAACTTCAATTTCAAGGTCCTCTTACCACCGCACTGTCCGTATGCGCCTACTACTGAGGTAGATGTTGGAGCGCTGGAGGTAGAAGTCGTCGTAGCCGGTTTTGTCGTGGAAGCTGACGTGGTGGACGTGGTTTTCACAGTAGTACTAGTGGTGGATGTTGTTTGCACAGTCGAAGTGGAAGAAGATGTCGCGGTAGTGGAGGATGCAGTTGATGTCGGGGCAGGGGCAGTACCAGCCGTGTCGCCGTAGAAGATTCCACGACCATTAGTTCCAATGTAGACACTAGGAATGTTTTTTTAGTCGATCAGATTCTGTTGCATATGACCAACTTACCGGCCATAGATGCGAGGATCTGCAGTCATCGGGTTTGATGCAGCTGAGCCGAAACCGTGGCTGGCGTCATTGATCTGCACCCAGTTGACACCGC
Source organism: Flammula alnicola (assembly GCA_015499995.1). Lineage (NCBI taxonomy): Eukaryota > Fungi > Basidiomycota > Agaricomycetes > Agaricales > Strophariaceae > Flammula > Flammula alnicola. The sequence continues at coordinate 24,619 of JADNRV010000507.1, forward strand.
CGTCGTCAGACCTGAAGTACCCGACACTTCCAATATTGGCAGCTGCGAATACCGCAGGGTACCCTCCAGCTTTTGCAGGAGCGCCGAGAGCAATTGCCCACGCCTGGGAGATCCCAGTTATGGCGGTGAAGGTTGATCCCGTATCAGTGGAATGGAAAAGGCCTGTGTCGGTGGATACCCAGACATCGCCCGTTACATTTACGTTAACAACGACTTTCACGGGGGAAGTGGATGAACCCAAAGAGCCCTTGGCAGCAAATGTCTTTCCACCATCGGTCGAGAGGTAGAAAGAGGAACCCGAAGCACCGTAGAAAATGCTGTTGTTCGTCTTGTCGGATGCAATGGCTGCGCCGGTAGGAAGAGAAGGAACAGCGGTAAAGGCATTGGTATACTGAGAGACCATGACTCCGTTTCCATTGGTACGCCAGAGAACGGTATCGCCGTCTGCTGATAGAGCAACCTTACCGCCTGTCGAAGTGTAAGGAAGAACAAATTTAGGCAAATTCCGAGAGAGACCCACCGGTAACATTGTCGGCAGCGCCGTAGTCCTGAGACCTTCAAAGGAATCAATAACTTGTTGAATTCATACTAGAGGTTGCCAACGCTCACCATGTCACACCGGAGTCGGATGAAAGTGCGACTTGCTTTCCAGTGGAGCTGTTTTCTAGTATTAAATACAAATCGATAAATGCCGAGATGCAAATCACACCTGTCCCCAGTGCCAATACGAACGATATTGGTGGGCTTGTTACCAGCAAAGTCAATATCGGCCGCAGTCGGCCATGTAGGATTGGTGAATCCGGTCGTTGGGGCAGTGGACAGCGAGATGTGAGCAAATCCTGCATTGTCGTCAGTTCGCTGAGATATGGGATACGAAGAACGAAAAACGCGCCTCCAATATCTCCAACGGCAGAAAGGAGAGATGGGCCAGTGGGCGGAGAGATCAACCCTTGGATAGCGGTCTCTTCAATTCCATCGGCGAGGGATGTGATTGAAACATTATGAACTGTGTCCCACTATAAAAGGTTGTGAATCTTGACAAAGCTTGGGCAATTCCGAGAGATAAGGATACCTGTAGCAAGTCATGGCCTCCCTGAATCGTGGCACCTGTTCCATACAGCCAGTGATTCGAGTCGAAGGGGTCAATCACCAAAGCTAAAACGGGAAAAATAGTCAACAGTCCGAACTTTGGCAGAAGAAAGACACGACCAACATTCCATCATCCAGCCAATTTGCTTGTCGCCTGGAGTGGTATCGAGAGAGTTCTGACCCAACCAAGGTGCGAGAGAGTCCGAATATCCATAATACTTGCTCATGGTTGGGTAACTTGCCCAAGCCCAGAGCGGAGACCACGTAGTACCACTGTCAGTAGAACGGAAGATCTGGCCATCGGGCCACCAGGAATTGAGAGCAGCGACCATGATGGTGCCAGGCTTTTGGAGATCGACTGCAACACCGCCGAAGCCAAAGTACAGGTCACTACCAGAGACGGGCGTGATATTGGACCCTAAAGGCAGAGTTAGGTTGTTAGATGCTGTTTAAAAAGAGACCCATATACTCACAGACACCAGACGTGATGTTGTATTTGTAGACTGAGCCAACGGTACCATCATACTACATTCACGATGATCAGTAGAGATATTATTCGTCGGGAGAATACGACTTACAGGACCTGCCCCATCGGAATAGGAGACATAAAGAGCCTTCTCAGCGGGCGATAGGACACCTTTATGAGGAATGTACGTGTTGTTCTGTCCCGCAACCGCGGACCCTAAGAAAAAAGCAGTTGCTGAGCATATAACCACAATCGTATTGAGTCACATGGTGCTTACATGTGCTGCCGCCGTCGTTAGTGACGAAAATGTTGTTCGATCCTTTGCTTGCGACTCCAACGAAGATTCTTGGGGTCGCAGAGCCAGAAGCACCAGAAGTTTTGTCGAAAGTAACCCAAGAAATACCTATTTAGGTTATATGTTCAGGACCTTGTAAAAATACCCTAGGAGTCAACAACAAACCAATTATGTCGTTATTGTAGCCAGTTGTGTCCGTCGGGTCTGGGACGTAGGTACCTATGCCAAGTCTCAATTATTATGGATACTTCTGTCGCTTCTTACACCTTACATACCTGTGTTTGTAAAACTCGAAACCTTGGTCCAGGTGCTTCCGAAGTTGGTCGACTTCCAAAGACCGTTACCGCTGCGAGCACCAAAGAATAAAATGCCGTTGCTGTTCGGGTCAATGGCGAGACGCTAATGCAAGACAATCAAAATGAAAGCAAGAGACGGAGATAAAATAATTCACTTCACCCCTGTTACACGGTTAGTATTACTATTGAATCGCATAGACCACAAAAGTTCAGGCTTACATTCCACGACCCGGCATGTTACCTCCAACCTTGAAAGGCAATTTGGACGGAGTAAATGTGGCACCAGTATCGGTTGATATCAAAATTTGACCATTATTTGGATCCCAAGAGTTCGTATACATCCCGGTAGCCTGATTAAAAAAAGGTAAGATGAAGTCAGGTTGGGGCAGTAATGTACTTACCAAGTAAAGTCGGTTCGGCTGAACAGGGTCAGTTGCGAGTGCGTCGATTCCCCAATAGTCCCAGCGGGCATCGTCAACGAAATCGAGTAGAGGTGTCCAGGTATCGTCAGAGTTCAGTTTATATGCTCCGCCAATATCAGTTCGGGCAAAGGCAAGACCCTGTCATAAAAATCAGCTCTCTAGAACCAAAATGAGCCTGTAAGGTGCCAACCTTCTGAGATGGATTGAAGATGATGCCAGGGACGAAACCGCCACCCCCGCCGATCTTGACGTTCTTCCAGGTGTACGCCTGAGATGAAACGGCAGCAACCAGCGGGAGAAGGGCAGCCGAAATTATTGCTGCGAGAATTTGGAATTTAGCCATGGCGCGCGACCGGTCTTGAAGCTTGAGGTTTCTGACCTTTTGGCTCATCCAAGTAACGCGGTCCAAGTTCTTATATTGTGGAGAAGTAAGTGAGACTTGAATTTCTTCTAATGCGTTCTAGTTAATGAACCCGAGAATTAAGCGCGGCCTGTCCTCGTCATCCGAGAAAATGGCGAATGTCATTGTTTTGCATCCCGACAGGCTGGAAATGCATAATACCAGAGGAAGTGCAACCACCGAAAATCATTCTGCAGGCAATATCACGGACACGTAGAGAATTGAAGAACAAGAAAGACCGAAGTTTAAGAGTCAAACAAGCAAATTTAGACTTAGAGTACATCTGGGTTCATTGAAGGTGTCTTTCCCCTGGGTGTTAGCGGACTTCTTTCCCTTAGATGTGCACAGATGACAGTTCGCTAAAACGGCCAATCATGTCGGTGGCTAATGAGCGAAGAGTGTCTCCGTAAAGTCCGCACTCTCAAAATACAGCGGGCCCACTTGATTTGGAAAGAGGCAGAATTACAGGAGGTTGTTAGGATTCGTTACGATGAGAGAGCACCATCAAGTATGCCGATGGGTCCCAATGCATTCCTGAGAGCGGTTCGGAGAATAGATGAGCTGGCAAAGAACAGAATCGGGTGAAAAAATCCTGAGATGGGCTGAGCAAGGTCATTTGACGATCCCACATGTCTATAGACACTGTCGAGATGAGCGAGCATGCGCGACGCGTTGCGAAGGCCGCCGACGGGAGCAAACATGAAATCGCCGCGCGCGAGCTGACATTTTGTATTTGTTTGTTTTGAAGGGCAATCATAAGGGCCCGACGGCCCGAGGTTACAACAGCTAATTATAACT
>JADNRV010000508.1:0-28331 GCA_015499995.1 Flammula alnicola
AAGTCGAAGAAGTTCTTCAATCTCTCCTAAGCCATGAGCTGCACAGTATTAGGCACGGTTCTCAGTCCGTTCGTTCAACACAGCCAAGGTCCTTTATTTTATTTTATTTTATTTTTAAATATTCGTTCGTTCTTCATTCTAGAAGTGTATGTATGGTGTATGTATGTACGGTTATACAGTTTACAGGTATCCTGATCTATAGCGGAGGCGACTCGTACTTGATAAGTCACAGACAGTCCGACTTGACTTATAAAAGTTTATCCAAGTCAAACTTTCGCCCTCTCTCCACCGAAGAATGCTCGGGCTTCCGCTCTTGCACCGTCTACTTCCTCGTGGGTTGCGGGTATATCCTTCTATATGTTAACAAGCGAATGAGTCATCTAAATTGGGAATGGTGCGAGTCATACGTACGAGAGCCTTGAGATGTTCCGAATGGTTCACATGTGTGACACGAACGTCCAACGGGGGAGGATTGGCGGGATCAACAGGACCATGGTTGCCATCCCTCACACGAACATCGAGCCTTGTCCAGGCAGTGTTCATCAACCCATAATGGGTCTGGTTCTCGCTTGCCTCTGGGTCCAATCTCAGCAACGCCGCCACCAACTCTCCAATACACAATCCATGGCTCGCAAGTGCGACGTGCACCCCACTATGCTGGTCCTCTGGCAGAGGAGCATGTGGCAGATGCGGCAGCACACACTCCCTGATCGCTATTTCCGCCCTCACTGCCAAATCGTCCAAACTCTCGGCTTCAGGGAATTTCTCGTCGCGGCCGTCGAGCACCGGGAAGATTTTCTTCTCGAAGAGAGCCTCTAGTGGAGTGTCTTCGGGGATCTCGAGAACCCACGGGTGGCCCTCAGCGATGCCGAAGTGTTGCTCACGCAGATGGGGGTTGACCTTAAGAGGAGGCTTCGGGTGAGGTTGATGCTGGTGCACGAATTGCGCTGTGGTGTGTGCACGAAGGAGAGGAGACGCGTAGATATGGGTTATTGGAGTCGAGGCAAGGTATTCACCGAGTGCATAAGCTTGCTGCGATGAGGTGTCAATTCACACTATTCTCCCATTCAATGGAGCTGAATCATTTACTTTTCTGCCTGCAATCCAGGTTAGCAAGTGTACGAAAAGAAACCAAGAGAGTTCTTACCTAGGTCAGATAGAGGAGCATCTTTCCAGCCAGCCCAAAGGGCTTCTAAAAGTTGGCATAACATTCAGTTTTCAATCTTCCGAAATAGATCGAGCCAGGCAGACTTGCCAGATTATCCTCGCTCTCTCCGTGTCTGATCTATGTGATCGATTTAGCATCGTTAACCGGGACAAAAGGGATTCGCAAACGCACAAAATGACGGTAATCATGTCGATAGGCTCTATGCAATTCAGTGGAGGTGTCCTAAAGGAAGAACAAACGTGCGATCAGCCGAACTTCTCGTCCTTGAAATAATTTTGCCTCACCACCGTCACGTGTATGAGCATTTCTGACTCGAGGACCCTCGACAATGATCAAGTTCAGTAAAAAGGAAGAAAGACAAAGCGAGGACAAAGTAAGCCGTCCCCTTGGCCCCAAAGTGGTTCTGGCTTGCAACCATCTCATACCAAGGGGTGACGGTAGTGGAAGTCACAAGAAAAGCACCGAGACCAGAGACAGATGCTGTAGCCTTCTGTTCTTTACAAGCACAAACACTACGGCATAGCCCTTTCGTCACGCAGCAGGTTGCAACCATCCCAAAACCATCCTCCGTCGACTCCGAGTCCATTTTGATTTAGACCGACTGTTTCTCATAAACCTTGAAGTTCACTTATCCAAGGGATCAGTCGCATTGTCGCATTGTGGAATTTTGGTGTGTACCAACTTTCGAAATGTGTTTCAAGAATCCATGACTCGAACATAAAGTCTTCTTAGGGACCGATTGACTTATTGTCTGCAAATTGTCTGTTGGAGACCGCAGCAGTGGACCACTCAGTGAGTGTCAGAAATAAACTCTCAGGCGCAAGAGGTCGTCCTCATCCACTTTGCATGGCGCACTTCCCCAGCCCCACAGTGTCCCCATTGGTTTAATATGCCAAATGATACATCGGCTGGCTCCATTAACAGGAGTTTACCGTTGGATATACTAGGAGAGATCTTCGTCCACGCCATCGCACACTACCATCAAGGACAACCTAAATGTACCAGTCCGCCTAAGAGTCCAATCAACTCGAGGAGGACCACGTCTATTCCCCGCTCTAATTGCAACGATACTCCAGATCCGCTACATCTCAGCCATGTTTGCTCTCATTGGCGGAACGTCACTCTAGCCATGCCAACATTCTGGTCGTCAATTTCTGTGTGTGACCCTACAGCACCTCAAGTGGAGCTATTCAAGTTGTGGCTGGATCGAAGCAAGAGCTGCTCCCTAGACCTCGAGATCACGTTTCATAGATTTGGTCGCACATATCAGCGCAAACCCGTTATTGAGGCGATGTCGTTCCACTCAAGTAGATGGAAAAGACTTGATTTCTGCATCAAATATCCCGACTACTTGGATGTGTCACATTATTTTGGAACATACGTCAAGAAAGGTTCCCTCAAGTCACTTGAAAGCATCGATCTTTATATCGTAACCCCGGCATCTGGATTCAGACGCGACCTTTCCCGTCTTTTCTTCAGAAAAACACCCTCCCTTCATACCCTGAAATTGGGGTATTTGGATATCGATGCCTTGGCGCCGGTGCTACCTCCATGGGCGCAGTTGCGAGCTCTTGAATGTAATCGTGGCCGATACGATATCTTTCCGGCTCTGTCCCAATGCAATGGTCTCGAGGTGCTCAAGATCTTTTATAGGGACTTTGAAGAGCGCGAGGATCTGAGATATGTCTTCGTAACGCTTCCCAACCTACAAGAATTAAAACTCAGCGCAGTTAAAAAGCCAGGGGTGTTATTTCGAAGACTCACCCTTCCTCGGCTACGTTTCTTGTCAGTCTCCTTGGACGACTCATATGAAGATTGGAATCCGCTTGTTGGGATGCTCTCCAGATCAGCATCTCCGTTGGAGCAATTTGTTCTCGATAGTCCTTACATCTTTAACGACGAAGAAAAACTCGCGGACTGCGTTCGATTGCTCGTTCCGTGCCTGTCAAAGATCACGGAGATGACACTGCGCATACGGCGGCGGTTGACAGACCGGACTATCGAAGCTTTTGATTTAGACGGGATCTCTCAAGAGCAACAAGTCATCTTTCCTAGCCTCAAGAGGCTAGAATTGTCTACGTGTCTGACTACTGATGGTGTACTTTCATCGATGGTCGCGAGTCGCTTCCGAAACGGGTGCCTTGTTTATATTAAAGTGAAGACCGAGCAGGGTGCAGACTTTCATGTTCAAGACAAGTGTTTGTTTGAGCTCTTGGTGAGCGAAGGGTTGGAGTTAGATTTGATACATAACGGTGACAATTGAGTTCTTAATTGCCGCCATGTAAATTAGAGGCCCTCCTAAGTTGGACCCTTCGCTTTTCTGCATGTAAGTAGTTCGAGAATGCCATTCAAGATCCGAGTCCAATCCGCGGAAAGAGACAGCCAAGGAAAATTGCCAGATTATCTTCGCTCTCCGTGATATGTTTTAAAAAATTAGCATTGATAACCATCACGAAACGTATTTCCTTGAAGCCCTACTAGTCATCCTCACTCGAGAGGTTTGTACCGAGGGTACTAACAAATACAAATATAAATTCACTGCCACAGCGGCGAGCTTGGGCAGGCCTGTCTTCTAACATTCAAACAAACGACGAGTTCGACAGGTTTCAACGGACACGTTCAGCTTGGACGTTAGTACGTCCAACAGCGTAAAAAGCGCATCTAAGACACAAAACCTGTTTGTGAGAAGATATACGCCAAACAGAGCCCACGGTTGATCGCCTTGAAGCCGACGAGCGTTTTAATCTTCTCCCAGTTCACACCCGACTCATCCTTCTTGGAACTCGACATTTTGGCCAGCGCCATCTGGGATTGGCGCTATGTCTATTGACCCATACCATGCCGTGCAACAGGAAATCCAGAACTCCCTGCAAACGGCTGCGCAGTTGCAGTCGTCGTTTCTCCGTATAAGGAGCATGGCGCGGGCGGATAGTGAGGAACTAATGTGGGCTCGGAATGAGGTGTGTATAACTCTACTTAGTTGGATTCTCTAGCATGTTGCTGATTCTTACGGCCCATAGTTCAAAGCGACACTTGCGGCGCTCGAAGCCGATCTTGAGGATTTGGAAGAGAGTGTCAAGTACGTGATTTGTGAGAAAGTTACCATTTGCGCCGAGCTTATATCATTTATAGGATAGTTGAGTCAACGGACGCGAGAATGTTCGGATTAGATGACGCAGAGGTGCAAAAACGACGGCGATACGTAGGCCACGTACGAAAAGAAATAGAGGTGCGTCGGTTAGTTCACATTATCTTTCATTTATGACCCTTCTGGGGGTTTGAATATCTTTTTCGAGGTGTTGCGGTTGCGACGTTTCGCTAGTCTTTCATTAACGTCTACCTAAATTGCGGCAAATTACTAACCACTGCCTCTTCGCAAGTCCAGAACATGAGAGCGACTGTGTCCCAAACTCCTTCTGCACCCCCACAATACTTGCAACCCTCTGGGTCCGGTACGCCGCTTCCCATGATCTCTCCACGCGCTGGCCCAGGTTCACCGTTCTCAGAGAGGTACGGAGATGACCATCAGGCCGCCTGGGCAAGGCAAGAGCAGCAGGTACGTTATGCCCACCGCCCTACCTTTGCTTGCTGTACATCAAATGTCTGATGATGGTGCCCAACCTATTTTTATGAAGATGATGATTGTAGAACAAGACCACACAATGGACTCGATAGCAGGAACGCTAAACACTATTGCACAACAAGCGAGTTTGATGGGCCAGGAGATTGGAGAACACAACGAGTACGTCTGACGGTCGCTCTGCCATGCTATGGCTTTTACAAATGACAGGGAACTAACGAAGCTCCTCTGCAGGATGCTCACCGACCTGGAACAAGGCGTTGATCGCACAGACGACAAGTTGGGCGATGCGATGCGACGGATGCGCAAATTCCTCCGAGACTCGGAGGAGAAAGGCAGCAGCTGGTGCATCATTATTCTGATGATCGTTCTCATGGCACTGCTCCTTGCTGTTATTCTAGTATAACACGACGCCGCCGAGATGGCGCCATTTTTGGTGTTCCTCGGCGCCCCATAGTTTACCTTTACACCCCATTATCAGCCATCATCCGAAACTTTTTGGCTCTTTTATTTATTAATTCGCCTCTTTTTCCTTTCTATCACATTTTGATTAGAATTTGCATTGTCGTGGATCAAGTTTGGGTATAAAATACTATATACAGTCGCTTATACTATGTAGTATTACGAATTAGCTAGGTACAAAAATTCATAATTACAAACTTCTAAAAACTGAGCATGAACAAAAGCGTGTAGAGCAATAGGATCGATAGCAGAGCGAGATGTGATGGACAAAATATGTGCATGAATCATGATGAATCGAAATATAGAATAGGATGTGGAGATAGTGGAGACACCAAACTGTCAACAAAAATGGGTGAAGAATGCATAAAAAAACGGGCATATGTGCAGCATGAATAAAAACAGTCTTCGAGAAAATTACTCAGGCTTGATGAATTCCCCTTCAGAATTCCAACCAGCGTCGACGGCTTCTTGAAGCAACACGTACTGGTCCACACAGTTGTCGAGGTCAATGCCTTCCGTTTCAGCGGCCTTTTCGAAAGTGTCGACCAGAATACTCGAATTAACAAGTGCCATCTGGTGCAGCTCTTCCCATGTTGCTTGGTCATTGGGGTAACTATGATGAAAAGACTTAAACATCAGAATCGAAAGAAAGAATGGAGCATGCTACTCGAAGACGCACCCATGCCATTTGACGAGGTAATACACCTGGAGACCTCCGTTAATTGGTTTCATGTATCTGCCCATGAAACATTGCACAACATATGTCTCCTCTGCCTGAGCAACTTTCTTTTTCTTCTTGGTCTTGGGACGTTGACACTTGGGACGGCCGCATTTGGAGGTGGATGTGACATCGTCGCCATTTTTGTCCTTAGCCGGAGATTCAGATTCTGGCAAGTAAAAAAAAAAAGAACAGATGAGGGTCACGATCCACAGATGATTGTTCGACGACTTACCGCGACTTTCAGAGGGAATACAAAGCAGAGAGACAGAGAAATACGATGAGTCGCGAGGTATATTTCATCCAACTACAAAAAAAAACTCACATTGAAACACCTGCTACACAAGGAGGGCATGTATATATTTCCGCATCATCCAAACGCACATCATCAGGGCCGATCCCTACACATCCTAAGTGGTACCATTCACTGCAGCTGATTCGAGAGGAAAATCAAGAACCGTCAGCTCTAACAGCCACTGATCGAGAGAAACTACTCACGAATCGCATCGTACGAACTATACGATATTGAGCAAAGGGAGACGATGAGTAAAAGTGGATATCAAAGGAAGCGAAGCATAGGTAGAATACCATGATGCACGTACCTGATCAAAATTAGGTTTCTCAATCGTAGGCCATTTGACAGCACGAGCTTGTTGCTGGCCTCTCGATAGCCTCGTCGGCGTTTTGATGACCAACTGTTCAACCCTGAGTTTCTTCAATGGCGATCGTTCCGGTCTCTCCTTAGCCTTGGTCTTAGTCTTCTCCTTCTCCTTGCCCTTCCCACTCTCCTTCCCTTTCTCCTTGGCAGCGGCAGCGGCGCCCCTGAGACTCGTCCGCAGATTAACCCTCTTCAAAGGCGGCTGGTCATCCTCATCCTCTTCGTCCAGCTCCTTGGGTCGGATCTTCCGCTTCTTCACCCTCGTCACCGCCGCGCTCTCACCCTTCTTCGGCAGCACCAGGAGGCTCTTCTTGACCGGATTTACATTTCCGTCTCCTGTCGAAGCCGTCGCACCTCCACCGGCGATAGAGCCGTCCTCGGTGGGTGCGATGGATGTCCCAGACACCTTCCGTTTCTTCTTGACGCGTACGATCTCCGTGTCGTCGTCCGCGTCGATGCTAGCTGCGTATTTCTTGAGGTCAAATGGAGCCTCTTCCTCCTGGTCCTCTTCCAGTGGTTCCTGGGGCTGATCAAGTTGCTGCTCAACAACGGGTGCCTGTTTCTGTTTCTGTTTCTGCTGTTTCTGTTCGGACGACGACGACGACGATTCAGACTGAGACGTCAAATCCGAGATGGGCGACAAGGATTTCGTGAACAAATCATTGACCACAGGAGCAATAGCAGTCGACGAAGGCACCCTACCGTCCGAGGCCCTAGCAACATTGGAAATTAATAAGTTCAAAGAATCGTCGCTGTCGTATGCCTCCTCCACGCTCCGAGTCTGCGCAGGCGTAGGAGCACTGCTCCGGTCCGGGTGGTCGAAGATCTCGAGCTTGACAGCACGTACCGCAGAGACTGATACGCGTCCGGCGCTGCTCTCCTTCGCGTTTGGATTCGACTTGCTCGCCACCGGAGCGCCCGTCGTATTCGTCTTCGCCCTCGTTTCGGTTCCTGGTTTCCTTTTAATCTTCCCGACATGAACCACAATATCGTCATCGTCATCGCTGGACAAAATCGAGATAACACTTGGTGCCCGCTTCCTCTTCCCACTCTCCTTTGTCTTTGCCTTTGCCTTTGCTGTCGTCGTCGTTGTCAGGGCCGCCTTCCTTGCTCTTTTATCAGGCGATGTCCGCATATACGAGACCCGCACGGGCGGCGGGGGCGTGAGAGTCTGCGGCAGCTTGTCGGGCGACTCTTGGATGTAGATGTATTCCGGACTATCTGGAACTGCTTTCGCCTTTCCCTTTGAATTTGCCTTCGAGTTTGATTTTGCGTTTGCCTGTGCTTTTGCCTGCCCACGCGGAGTCGAGGCCCAACGCGGACTGTCCAGCTCTTCCTTCGCCTGCAATATCGTGTCCAATTTCAACGCATTAGCATCATCGTCTTCATCAGGAACTCCAACGGCCTCGAGGTGGGACTTGGTAGGCGTCGGAGACGACAGGAAGTCGGCATACGGAGCCTGTCTAGGCGACGGCGACGTGAACAGCGGAGAGGATCGGCCAGTAATCTCTTGCCCTGGCTCCTCTTCGACCTCCTCATCGACTGCTGAATTATTCCCGTGGTCATCACCACCACCACCAGCAGCACGCATGTCAGGCGGCGAAGCGCCAGACACGACATGGGGGGAAAGAGCTGGCTTCTTCGGCGTTCTTTCCACATCTCCATCTCCGCCGCGGACAGTGGCTACAGAAACGTCGGCAAGGCCGCTTCCAAGTTTAACGGGCGAGGAGAAGATGTCCTGCGTGACGAGATCGTGGACCCGCGCCTCGTCGTCCGTCGTCGTCGTCGTCGACGTCTGCGATGTAGGAGGCGTAGGCCCAGAAGGGCGTCCCAAACCCAAACCCAACTCGGTGCCGATCGAGGTCAAGCCGGGTGCTGGAGGTGCTTGTGCTTGTGCCGGTGCCGGTGCCGGTGCTGGAGATGCTGCTGCTGTAGTCGTCGTCATCGTGGTCGTCATTGTTGCGGCTGTGCTCGTGGTCGTGCTCGTGGTTGTCGCAAGTGTCGTCGACGAAGATTCGGTCCTCTTCGTCGGCGACCCAGAGGCACTGGATGCCACAGCAGAAGCGCCCTCATGCTTATCATTCCCACTACCGACAACGGGTCTATCATCACCCGCACTCGAACCTGGTCGTCTCTTGAGCTGCGCTGCCGCCCTTTTCGGCGGCCCGAACCTGACTGCGCTGAGATCAACGGGGATAGGAGATGACGAGCAAGGTGGTGGTGACGAAATCTCTGCAGCGGACGAGGTCCGAGATACCGACGGAGAGGATATCGAACTGAAAGAAGGCGATGTTTGCAACGACGTCAACTCGGACAAATTCGAGATCGTCGACGTCTTTGACACCACCCTTGTGTCCATCTTCGGCGCAGAGACCATGGCAGGAACAGGAGAAGCAGGACCGCCGGAAGTTTTCTGAACATGATCGTGATCGACCGTTGGCTTCGGTGTCGAACTCGTACGAGGCTGGCCAGATGCATCCAAGTCTTCCTCTTGCTGGACATCTTCATCCTCAGCTTCATCATCGTCCTCATCTACGCGGTTCCGCTCCTCCTTCTCCTCCTCCTCCTCTTCCTCCACCAAAAAACTCTTATCACTTCCACGATCCACCTCCACCACCCTCTCACCATTCTCCACCCCACCACCACCACCACCACCACCCACCACCACCTCCTCGTCCTGATACTTCGCCTCCACCTCCACACGCTTCTTCGGCGACCCCAGCCCCAACCCAGCATAGACATACGGATGGCCCATCGCCTGCTGGCGCAGCGCAGCGACCGTACCCTCCGCGGGCTTAGGCAGAGTGTAATACGACTTGCTCGGGAATTGCTTCTGTACTACCTGTGCCGGCGATGGTGCATTTACGAGTCCAGATGTTGCTACTCTTGTCGGTGCATCCGTGCCTGCCGCTGCTGCCAGATTCGAATTTGTACTGCTGGGGGTGGCAGTTGCACTTGGAAGAGCAGACGCAGACGCAGACGCAGACGCGCTGGCAGACCCAGCGCTGCCAACTTGAACTTCCGGAAGACTGTACGCCATGCCCGGGCTCTTCGTCTGTGCACGCAACAACCCCTGCATCGCCTTTTGCGCGACAGCCTGCGGCGTTACATGTACATTCGACCGCGTTACATTCGACCGCGTCATCCTCGCAGGCGTCGAAGTATTGCCAGGCGTCCGCAAAAAATCGACGCGGCTGTTGGAGGATGAGGCCGCCGGGTTTTTCACATCGACGCCTTCATCCCGGAGCAACCACGCAAACGAGTCTGTGGGAGGAGTGGGACGAGGACGAGGACGAGGAGACGACCCAGACCCAGCAGCCACACGCGTCGGCGTCGTCTTCGTCCAATCAACAACAGGCGACAACGTCCCACCCCCAGCAGCAATATCATTATGCAGCGGAACGACGCCCACGTCCACGCCCCCCGACCTCGTCCTCGATCGAGCACTAGTCCTGCCATGGTCATCCAGCATGCTGTTCATGTCCACTGTTTCTTTCCCCGCCAGCGCCGGCGTCGAGAGTCGCGGCTTTACCGTTATGGGAGATATGGATATCGGCGCGACGCCTTCCTCGGAGACGTGATGAATTGCTTTCGGCGTCGACGTTATTATTGGAACATCCGCAGGAGCGTCGGCGTCAGCGTTGACGGTCTCTTCAGAGGAAGAAGAAGACGCCCCACGGGCTCCGGCGCCGACTGCCGAAGGAGGGCTGGGAGAATTCGAAGGAGGAGAGGTGTCGGCGGCTGAGGGATAGGTGTTGATTAATTAGATAAGACTGGACTGCATAGATAAGATTAGATTGAGAGAAACTTACCCAATACACCGAACTCAATCCCTCTTTCGAACTTGCTCTTCTCAGCATCACCCCGCTCCACGTGCAAATTCGGAGAGAACCCAAACACATCGTCGTCGTCATCCACATCGTTCGTCCGAGTCTCGTCGCTCCTCGCAGCGTCCATGTCCACATCTTCCACATCCGCATCTTCCACATCCACATCCACATCCACATCGTCCACCTGTCCACCTGCCGGCCCCTCCTCCACCACCACCACCTCTCTCTGCCCCTCCTCCTCCACCTCCTCCGCCTCCCTCTGCACCGCATCCGCACCATCATCCGCATCCGCACCACCCCCACCCCAACCCCCCTCCTCGCCCCCAACGATGCTCCGCGCAACCGCAAGCAGCCTCAACCCCACATCCACAGCCCCCGCGGCGTGCAGCCTTACCACCGTGTCCGTGTTCGTGTTCTTGCTCGCGTTCTTGTTCTTGTTCCTGTTTGGGTTTGGGTTTGCGGAAGCGGAAGCGTGCTCGACGGCGGTGCTATCTGCCTCTACCTCTGCATCTGCCCCTGTGGACCCGATATGGACATGGATAACGCTGCCGGGCGGGAGGGCGTCGATGAGCGCTGGCAGTTGGGCTTGGGATTGGGATGCATCTTGAGCTTGCGCTGGAGCTTGGGTATGGGATGGTACAGGCGAGTGTCGGAGCGGAGACACAGCGGCGTCGCGCATGTAAATGCGTACGGGTGCAGCAGGTGTAGACAGTGCTGGTCCTGGTCCTGGTGTTGGGAGAAGGTCTGTAGAAGAAGGTAGATAACGAGAGGGTCAGTAAGAAGGATTAGACACGACAGTAGAGTAGAGTAAATAAATAAAATAAAACTAAACCAACAGCGAAGACAGAAAGTAAGAAGAAAGAAATCACGAAATCATGAAACTACAGAAGCACAAGGCTCCAGAATCGCGTGTAACCTCGCGTTAAGCGCGTACTAACCAAAAAGAAAAAGAAAAGAAAAGCACTCACCGCCGCCGACCAAACCACCCACATCCACGCCAGCCTCCGGATCCCTCGCCCTCTCCAACAACTCCAGCACATCCATCTCCATGCTCTCCAACCGCTCCAACACGCTCCTCCTCCCCCGCCGCACCCCATTAATGCCAACATGACCCCCATCCTTGCCCCTGGTTTGCGACGACGGTCGGCCAACATCGACGTCAACGACATCCGGATCGTGATCGTCTAGTGCATCGACGTCGATAACGGCATCAAGGGAGGACCCATCCCCAGACGCATTTGGGACGACGACGATGGGCGTCTCTTCCTCCTCCGAGTCAACACCCCCGGGGCCAGACCCAGATGCCCCCGCGAAACGCCACAGCCGACTCCTCCTCCTTGCACGCTGATTGCTTTTGCCTTCATTCCGCTGCTGCCCCTCCTCCTCCTCCAGCTCCTGCCACTCCAGCTCCTCGCCCACCCCAACGCCCAACGCGCCCTTAATCGCCGCCACATCGCGCCCCACGCTCTTCATGCGCTGGGCAAGGACCCGCAGGGCATTGGTGGTGGTGGTGGGGTCCTGGCCCGTGTCTTTCTCTTTCTCTTTTCCTTCTTCCAAGCCCACACCCACGCCCACGCCCACGCCCACGCCCATGCCCACACGTGCCTCGAGCACACCGAGCCGCCCGCCCAGCGCATCGTGCTTCTCGCAGAGATAGTCGAGCTTGGTCGTGAGGGGGGCGAGCAGCGCCGCTAGTACCTCATGCATGGCGGGTGCGGTGGCAGGAAGACTCGAAGCACTGGCAGCGTCGTGGGGTGTCTGGGCATGTGCTCGGGCTTGGGGGTGCGACTGGGCCTCGGGGGCGAAGGCGGGATAAAACCACGCACCCACGACCGGCGGATACCCGTGCGACGCCTGCTCTGCGTGGTGGGTCGACGACGAGGAGGAAGGAGGGCGGACATGCTTGGGCGGGTGCAGGCTGTGGGTGGGGTTTTGTAGTACATTTTGTGGTTGCTGTTGCTGTTGCTGTTGGGCTTGGTGGTGCTGCTGTGCTTGCTGTTGCACGTGTGATCGGACGGAGTGCGGGACGCGCATGGGTTGGGGTACAGAGCCGGGCTGTGGCCTTTGGGTTGTGGGTGTACGCAGATGCAAGGGCGCACTGGTGACCAAACTCGAAGACTTGGCAGTGCGGGGCTGCTCGTGGGCGGATGGGACGCGGTTGTGGCTGGCGTGGGGCAGCGATTGCATGTTTAGGGAGCGAGCAGTAGGAGTAGTAGTAGCGGCATTTGCTACGGTAGCTGGTGGCTTAAAAGTTGATTTCGAATTGGAGCCCGACGCGACAGGCTGTCGCTGCTGGCCCGCTTTTCGATAGTTGTTGAGGTTGAAGCGATCCATCTCCGTCCTGGCACCGACCTACGAGCAAATATCTTGACTCCTACCCACGTTCTGCGATAACTTGCAGCGAGGAAAGAGATCGATGAGCGTGGACTGTGGTCGTGAGATACCAAAAGGGCCTTGAACGCGTACACAGAGACAAACTCATCCATCGGACCGGTGGCGTCATTCCGACTGGCTATGGCAGCTGTGTTTTAACTCTTAATTCTCTCTCGCTCAAGCGCAATGGATAGGCAAAGTACGCACATCGGCATCATCGGCGCTGGTCCCGCAGGCCTCGCTGCCCTCAAGTCCGTGCTCGACACTCCACAATACAAAGCCGGCCTTTGGATACCCACTGCCTTTGAGGCGAGGGAGAACGTCGGTGGTGTATGGTCAGTAGTACCTTCATTCCAATTCAACATTCTTACCAACTCACCCATCGACTACTAACTGCAGGCTGCCATCCCCACCCGACCACACCCACCCCCCACCAACGCCCCTCTATGACTCCCTCACCACCAACCTCCCGCACCCCATCATGGCCTTTTCCTCCTTCGCCTTCCCCCCCTCTACGCCCCTCTTCCCGAAAGCCGCCGTCGTTCAGACCTACCTTGAAGCCTTCGCCGCCCACTTCCACCTCCACCCGCACATCCACTTGAACACGCGCGTGCAGGGCGTCCGCTGGGATGCCATTACAAGCAAATGGGTTGTCACCACCCCCAACTCTAATCACCACGAATTCGACATGCTCATAATCTGCAACGGCCACCACAACCTCCCGCGATACCCCCCTAGCATCCCAGGGCTCAATGCTTGGCTCTCCAATACCAACAACCTCGCCTCGCATTCCATGTTCTACCGCAATCCCTCCTCCCTACCCCTAGGACCCGACATATCCCAAAAGACCATCCTCGTCGTCGGAGGCGGCCCGAGCGGGCTCGATATAACCGCCGACCTGCTGGGTGTCGCTGCGAGGGTCGTGCATTCGTCTACAGGTTATACGCCCTCTCCAAATCCTCCTTCGACTACTGATACCCCGCATAATTCACCCACACCAACGCCCCTTGAACCAATCCACAAACCCCGCCCAACACACTTCGACGTCCCCACCAAACGCGTCACATTCGCCGACGGCACGCACGAGGTGGTCGATTATTGTATATTGGCGACGGGGTACGAGGTCGATTATCCGTTCTTCGACCAACGTCTTGGTGGTCCCAGTCCTACTAGTCCTACTAGTCCTCCTGATGATGACGACGACGACGACGCCGCCAAATTCACCCTCCCGAAACGCCTATCCGCCCCCATCGCCCTCTCCTCCAACAAATCCAACAAATCCAACACATCCAAATCGCTCACCAACTCGACGTGGGGCGTCGCCCCTCTCGCGCGGCACCTGTTTCCTTTTCCCGGGTTTTACTCTTCATCGGTGCAAGACCAAGACCAACTTGTCGAGGGCTCACACCAACACCAACGCCCAAGTCCCCAACCACCACCACACCCACACCCACAACCCCACCCAACGACCCTCGCATTCCTCGGCCTCCTCGTGCGCGTCGCGCCGCTGCCGCTCGTCGAGGCGCAGGCTCGTGCGGCGTTGGCGGCGTTTGGGGTTTATGCTGAAAGTGTACCAGCAAACCAAGCACAAGGAGAACTTGAAGAAGGGGAAAGACGAGAAGGGGAAAGACGAGAAGGCATAGACTGGCCCGCCGAACACGCCGCCCTCCTCGCGCGGTACGAGGCTTTGCGGGCGAAGTACCAGGGTGCGGGTGCGGGTGCGGGTGCGGACACAGAGGCAGAGGCAGACTCGGAGGAAGCCTACATATCCAAACAATGGTGCCGCTTCGACGACCAGGAGCAGTTCGACTACCGCGATGCGCTGGACGAGCTGTCTTGCCGCCTCTCCGCCCCCTCCGCCCCCTCCGCCCCTCCCCCTTCCACCCCTTCTACCCCTCCCCTCAACCCAACCCCCCCCTGGACGCGCACGCTCTACCCCCACAAAGCCCCCTGCGGCACGCCTGGCGCGCGCTTGAGGCGCAGGGCGTGGCGGAGGCGTGGGTGCGCGGCGTCGGGCTGGGCGGGAGCGTTGGGGCGGATGGGCGCGTGTTGGGCGGGGCGGAGGAGTGGGTGGGGTTTATGTGGAGGGTGTTGGGGTGGTGGGAGGGGCAGCGGGAGGGGCAGGAGGGGAAGGGGAAGGAGGAGGAGGAGGGGGGGATTTGAAGAGGGTGCTAGGGTAAGGAGGGTAGATGGTAATAGAGGTTTTGGCGTATTTAGAGGATCGATCCAAGTACGGTACGGATACGGATACATGTAGATATTAGAGTATAGTTACTGCCCCCTCAACTCATTGTTTTTGCAGGAATACGATTAGGATTATGTAGGATACGCACCATGGATATACAGTAGATGTACCTCAACAAACAGTATCGTTGACCCGAAGTTTGATCGATGTCCATATGCCAGATCTAGTCAACATTGAGCAATGAGGTGTTTAGGCGCTCAGGTCCATCGTCCCTGGCTGCGGCCGAGTCAAGCGCTTAATCAACGCACTTACTATATGCCGTACTCGATGATATGGCTCTAAGTGTCCATCCTACGAACACCATCAGGATAATTATAAAGTAACACCCCAAACTGTTATTTACCATACCCCATTACCAGCCTCAACATCACATCCACGCACATCCACTCACTGTTCACATTAAATAAGCTTTTCTTGTTTAAAAATCCTATAATATTGTACAAAAAAAATCAACTCCACAAAATCAACAAACGAACAGAAAACAGAGCGTAGAGATGTAGGGCGGGACCATCAGTGGGGCGGATGGGCGGGCGTTGGGCGGGAAGGAGGAGTGGGTGGGGCTTATGTGGAGAGTGTTGGCGTGGTGGGAGGGGCGGCAGCAGCAGCAGGAGGGGCTGGATCAGCAGGAGGAGGAGGAAGGGGGGGAGGGGGGGGGAATTTGAAGAGGGTTCCAGGGTAAAGTAAAATTTGAGGAGGGTAGATGGCAATAGAGCAGCATATTCAGAGGATCGATCCAAGCACGGTACGGATACGGGTGTCTATTACCCTGTCAACTCTTTGTTTTTTGCAGGAATACAATTTGGATTATGTAGGATAGGATTATTTAGGCACCGTGGATATACAGTAGATGTACCTCAACACACAATATCGTTGAGGGTCAATTAGGCGTTTAGGCGCTCAGATCGTCCCTGGCTGCGGCCGACTCAAGCGCTTAACCAATGCACGCACGATACTGTACTCGATGATATGGCTCTATCCATCCCTACGAACACCGTCAGGATAAATTTGTGACACCGAACTATTATTTACATAACCCATTACCAGCCTCAATTCACCAATCACATTAAGCTTTTCTTGTTTAAAAATCCTATAATATTGTACAAAAAAAAACAACAAACCGAACGGAACACAGAGCGAAGAAATGTACACAAAACACAAAACACAACCGTCCAAGTATAGAGTAATATAGGCAGTAGGTAGTAGGAGAGAGGTCGAGATAAGGAGAGAGGCGGGCGCGAGGGAATTAGGCAGCGTGCGGGGACGGGGGCGCGAGTGAGGAGAGAAGGTGGGTGGAAGGAACAGGACGAAAGCATTCAGGTCGCAAAAGAGAAGAGAAGGAAAAGAAAAGAAAGGAGGTATAGCCAGAACCTGAACGGAAGACTGGAACAGAAAGAACTGGAAAAAAAAAGTACAAATACCTACAAGAGACAGATTCTTTTAAAAAATTACATACTTATCCTTCCATCGCATCAGGGAATCTACAACCTACACACCCCCACCACCACCACCCACACACAAATTCAACCCCCCACGCTAACCTACGGGCCATTCTGGTTCTCCACATCCCCCGGCGGCGGCTGAGGCCGCGCCAAAGTCAGCCCCCTCAAAAAGCCCGGCCGCAACGCCCCGCCCAACAGCCCACCACGCTCCGCCGTCTGCGCGTTGTTATTATTGGCGTGCGCCTGCTCCGGCACGCCGGGCATACTTTGTGCACCACCAGGACTAACGCCCTCGTCCTCGGTGCCAGACCCCTCGGCGTCCTTGTGGTGCTCGGCGACGGGCGGCGCGGTAGTAGTTAGTCGGAGCATCGAGGTGTATGCTGCGAAAAAGAGAGATGCGTGAGTAATTTGTTTTTTAATTTTAATTTAACCCCCCTGGAAGAGGAAGAACGCGAAACGACTCACGTTGCCGACAAACAGGACAGAACCAGCCCTTCGCCTTTCTCTTCCTCCTCTGGGCAGCCACGGGCGTAGCAGCAGGCGTCGTCGCCCCTGCCCCATTCGCCCCTGCACCACCAGCACCACCAGCAGCCTCATCAGCCACAGGCTCCGGCGCCTGCGTGATATTCCCGCCCGCACCAAACTCCACCATATTCAATGCACACTCCTTGCACGCGACGAGGTGGCGGCACGGGAGCAGCACCACCTCGCGGGGCGAGGACAGGCAGAGGAGGCATTCGGATTGCGGGTCCTCGTCTTCAGCCGACGCCGCTGGTGCAGCTGCTGCTTGGCCTTCCTCCGCCGGCGGGTAGGTGTGCGTGGCGGAGACGGGCGGAGGTGCTGTGGGGGTTGCATTGTGGCTTGAGGACGAGGTCAGGCCGAATATTTCGTGTAGGTGGAACGTATGTGGGCCAATCTAATTTGCGCCCAAAAAGAAAAGAAAAAGTTTGAATATAAAGTAAAAGAAAAACCAAAGACGAAGGAGCTTACAGTTGCCTCCCGTTTCACGACTTTAACGACCCACGGCCTCGTATCCTCAACGGGCTCTCCACCGTCAACAGGCTCCGGCGCCTTCTGGCCGAACCGCACAATATGCAAATACGTAATCTGCTCATTAGGCGACGCCAACTCGGTGCCCTGCTCGTCCAGCGCCGCCAGCCGGATCGTCACCTTCACACCCTCCTCCGGCTCCTCTTTGGTGCCATCTTTATTATTCTTGCCCCCCTCCTGGGCAGGGACAGGCTCAGCATCGACAACGGCCAATGCCGGTCCAGAAATGCTGCGATTCGCCGAGCGTTTGCGGAAGTGGAAGTTCGTGAAGCGGCGGCGCTGGTTGTTGTTGTTGTTGCGTCCGTTCTGGCCTGCCAGGCCGGACTCGGACGAGGGCGATGTAGCCGAGAGGTCCCCGGAAGAAGACGCTTCTGCCACGGCCGCGAGTTGGGAAGACTCTCCGCCGCCAGCTGGTCCGTGGGGGTGCTCGAAGCGACCGAGTTCTAGGAGGGCACCTTCTTCCAGCGTGAGGTGGTTACCGAATCCACCGTCGACGACTGTTTCGAAGACGAGGAGCTTGGAGAGGGGGTGGTGTGATGACGTCGATGGGGCGTCGGGGTGGGTTTTAGGGAGATGGACGTGGACATAGATGCCGCATTTCGGGGCATCGCAGTCGTATTCGAATTCAAGGCCGTGGTGATGTAGATCGGCGACATGGGTGGACGATGAGTCCTCCTGGACTGACGCCAAGGGTGATAGTCGGAGTGTTGGGCGTTTTAGGTTGACCAGAGCTTGTAATGTTGTCGTTGGTTGCGAGGGCTGGATGGGAAATGTATATGGTTAGAACAATTATGTGGATTACAATGAACAGCTGCAACGGAGGACTGGCAAATCGCCAATGAACCATTCCTCTATCATGAAATGAAGGAAACGGTGCATGGAAATGGAAATGGTAAGCAAGGCAACAATGTTACTCAAATAAACCACAAGCGAGTCCTTCAGACGGTGTGTCTGCCCGCTCTCTGAGCACGCGGTAGGTGGAGCACATGACGACGGATCGATTTCAGTGCTCAAATAAAGCAGGACTCACTTCCTTGCTTTTCTCGATCCAACCGCTAACAATATCGGGGGTCAGCTCGTCCGTGACGACCTTCTTCTCGCTCGACAGCGTCCAAGCGGGTCCGCTGGTGACAGATCCAATGCTAGGGCCGAACAGCGGCTCGCTCGACTTTTTATCCTTTCCAGATGCGGTGGCATCTCCGTGAGGTGTCTGATTTTGCTGAGCCATGGCTGTTGCGACCTGCGACGTATGGCTCCCTGTTCTTGCGAGATATGGTGTTGTCTGAAGACGGCGAGTGCGATTCCACATAGAATACTGGGTGTGATCTGTGGTGAGATGTCAGACGATGCGATGGTAGATACGCCTGGACACCACACTTACACCAGGTAGCAATGCTCATCGCTCAGGATGAAGAGGAGAGTGGAGAGGAAGAGAAGGGTTATAGGGAGAGATTGGTGTGGGAAGGATCAGAGAGGAATGCTGAGACAGCACCCCGCTTCGGCATCGTTAAACACATTCCAAATCAAGCAACACATTCACTCGTTGCCTCTCCTCAGAACTGCGCAGATATTCATAGATCCCACAAGTTACAACAACATCTAATTTTCAATGTTTTCATCACACATGTATCTGACATCCTCAATTTATGACACTAAACTCTTACAGCGGGTCAAAATTGGCACTGGCGGACGGCAACTGGTTACTGGTCCAGGTCTAACGAACAAAGCACCTGGACAAGGTCTATTTTCATACAAGTTCCACAAGGCCAACCCCGGCGTGGATAGCACGATCGGATATCACATTGGTTGTTAAGAATATGCATGATACCCACGTCATGCTGAACAACGTACATACGTTACACCGGTCGGTGTCGACGAATAGTATCGAAGCACGGGTCGGCAATGCTCGCAGTAGCGGAGTTTCACGCTCGATGGAGTGGCAGAAATATCGTTATAAATAACGCGCACCGCCCCCGACGCCCATTTGACAATACGCACATTGGAAATACGCACTAAGTATGACGCGCTCGAGCTCATTTATTAGCCGCGTCTCGCCGTGACCTCGGGCAGCTCCCCATTATCTGATAATCAACTCATGCAATCCCGGAACGTCGACTTCACTAACCATACTCCGAAATAATTTGAATCGAAACGTCCATACGGTTAAAGCCTTGACGAGCGACCGGTCTCGGATTTATTTAAACGCACTCTCAGAGAAAAGGTTCCTCGCAATGGCTTCCCATCGGTGATATAATCCTGCACGTTGGGATTTTTTTGAGCGAAATCGCAGAGTGCAGAGGATTCAGTCATGACTCGTGGGTCCTAGGAATCAAAAAGGAGCCCGCTGGAAATTTAAAATAAGCCATCTCAAACGCATCCTTCGAAACAACAGTTTGTAATTCCAAGCAAGAGCGCGACAATGGAGTAGTAGTCTCTCTCGACTTCAAAATCGACGTGGGGCCGATTCTCATCATTGCATTCATACCTGGCAAATAAAACTGACGGCGATAATTAGCACTCAGGCGTAGAACATTATTGCTGAAGAAACGAAAGGCTCACCTTGACTGACCAACTCGCATTGTATTCGAGCCTTGACGCTCTGTGGCGACCTAACTGGCTGATAATGTCTACACGTATACAAGCCTCGTTCAGGCATGAATAATCTTATCCCAGTTTCAGCAACTCGATGAAAAAAATATTGACGAAAAGCTAATGTCAGGATGATCTCACCAGCCTTTCGGGGGGTGGTGGTAAGGCATTACAAGTTGGTTCCAATTACGAGTCGCCTAGCTTCGAAGGCAGGAACGGTTGAAGAGAATTATGACGTTGGCAGCGACACTGTAATTGGGACCACGTTGACTGGTAATCCTTTGATCATACATATGCCCTGAGTTCTTATTCAAAGAAAGTGGAAAAAGATAACAGCCAAGAAGTTTTCAAGATCACAGGTCCCAAACTTGAGACGAGGATGCACTCACTGGTTCGCCGACGTGGTCAAGGTCGTGAGACTTGAAAACATGTTAGTTCAGTGTCTCCTCGCGGCACAAGAATGGTTGACAAGTCGAGACTCAAAAATGAGGCAAGATCGAAATCGTCGTTCCCAGTGAAAGAATATGAGTCCACGTTCAGAAGATGAAATCAGCATGTGGTCATGTTGCTTATTTTTCATGTGTCATAGAGAAGCGAGAAAAAGATGTATGAAAGAATGCGTAACGAGTCTAGGCGATCAATGACACAACACCACCAGCCTCCTTGATCTTAGCCCTATTAGAAGAATACAGTTAATATCCGTAGCAGTAATGCAAAGAACGTGCCACGCACTCAGCTATCGCCGAAACGAAACGCGCTTTCACGATGAAAGGCAATTTTGGTAGCCTGACGAATCAAGGCAATGTCAGAAACGTTATCCAGCAATGTCAAATAATAGTGATGCGCACAATCCATTGCCCAACACCTTTCCATATCCAAACTTCAGGGTGTCGATGACGGGGACGACATCAGAGTTTTCAGTCAGACCCTTCTTTTGCTCCTCAGGCACAAGACTCCATAGCTTGTCGACGTTGATGATGGGGCGCCAGTATTGATTGCGGGTTAGGTGGAAGTGACGCATACCAACCTTACCGAAGTAACCAGGATGGTATTTATCGAAGTTGGTTCTACACAGTAGAAGGTAGAGTTAGACAAATCTACATAGGGCTCGAAAGGTAAAAAAAAAGACGCACCGGTGGTGGTGCTGACCACCAGCAAGACCACGACCTCCAGGATGCTTCCTGTGCTTTCCTACACGTCCGTGACCAGCCGATACATGGCCGCGATGTTTGCGGGTCTTCGAAAACCGGGAAGGCATTGTTTCTGTAAAACGAAAGTTACAGTCAGTCGTCTGTCGCAAATACCCAAAACAGCCAACATCGCCATCCAACACCCTCCCGATCCATCCATCCCAGAATTCCAGCTTTTCCGTCCGAAAGACATGGATTCATAGCCCCCAGCCCACTGGGGTTCGATAGCGATGTGTAGAGACAGAAATTCGGCGTAGACACTGACCTTGAGGAGGGTCGGTTTGGGTTACCTTGCAGCGTCGTCTGTCGAAATCTCGCTACAGTTCACCGCCACAATACAAATAAAGCCAAATACATTTACTGCAATCCTGAAATTTTGTTCTCTTGTTCGTCGTCCTTGAAACGCCTATACCCTCAATAACTGTCCTTGAAGGCTCGTTGTACAGTAAGTCAAGCTTTTCATTTTGCCATATGTGATGGTATTATATTTATTGTCGGTGAATCTACATAATGATCGCAACTTCAATGCTGATCTTTTCGTTTCTTCGTTCATATTCGTTGTATGACTTGAACTGACACCTCTTCTTCCTAGGTACTTTCTCTTGAAGCATACGTCTTCGTATCTTCGTTATATCGATATTGGAAGGTTGTCGCGATCTGAGAGTTATTGTCGTCCTACGTGAATACACGCGGCCTACTTATGCGTCTTTCTTGTATTTACTCCCTCGCACAGAACATACACCATTCTGAAATTTATTCAATATGAACGCACCTGCCCGTCATGAGAGTTACGTCCTGGAGGATGGCGAGAAGTCGTACGTCTCACCGCTTACTATCGTCGAGAGCGTGAGGTTGAAACATTCTTTGCCGCGACGTGATCAGTGTCGAAGTGATAGAGGACACAAAGATCCCCAACGCGGCCACCATAAAGATCGTCAAACAGGATCACACCCTTGGAAACATGCTCCGGGCGTGCGTACTCGTCTCCACTCCGGTTCTGCTGCTCGGCTGCTGAAGCCTCCTAACTCGACTTTCTTTGTCAGTCAACTTCTGGCCATGCCTCAGATCCTGTTCGCAGGTTACAAAGTTCCGCATCCTCTGCGCCCCTACTTCGAGATCAAAATCCAAACCGATGGGACGATAACGCCTCAAGCGATCCTCGAACAGGCTTGCACGAAACTCATCGGAACGATGTCCAGCTTGGAGACCAAGTTCAAGCGGGAGTTCTCGTACAAGGACGTCGAAGGTACCACCGGTGGTGTGAGCGCTGCAGCTGGCGAAGATCCGTACGGTACAACAGGAGGCACCGGTGGTGGTGCTTGGGGAAGAGGTCGCGATTATCTGGACTTCTAGACTAATGTCACTTTGACTCCGGTTCACTTAGCTGTAAGTATATAATTTTAGCTCTTGTAACGTGTAATGCTTTCGAAGTTTCATCCTGATACCCGATGGTCAATTATGGAACGGAGCAATGTTCGACTTCCCAAAAAATGTTAGTACCAGAGAATCGAACGAGTTCCTGACTTCCGAACCCACTGCGGGAAGTTCTCTTGAAGCCTACCGAGAACTGCATCATAACTGGCAAATTATCTATTCAGGAGGCTCGATGAATAGCAGCACCATGTAGATGGTCATGTGCTGTAGGTGTAGCACACAAAGTAAAGAACGTAAATATCTCGCAGGAAGACAATAGATCTACCGTTTACTGATATTTTTCAACCGTCGTCTTTCCTTCTCCTCTTGAACGGTCTTCTTCTTTATCTGTGTTTCGCTGACATTGTTTTCCTCGGCCTCCTCCCGATCTGTCATAGCCACGTAATCCTCTATACAGCGTTCCATTTTCTCCTGGATGATCAGCGCATAGTCACGCTGGTCCGCGGGTATGTCCTGCGGGCGCAAATCCCACTGAAAGTCGAAACCCCAAGCCTGGGTTTCTGTGCTGGGCAGACTTTGGTCCGTCGGCGTCGTCGCACTTGATCCGACCTCCCCCCGCCACCATCTTACAAAGTAGACAGCAGCTCGAGAGAGATCCATCACGCCACCCCGTTTGACCATGGCCATGCGCTGCGCTAGCAGAGTCAAGAATTCCTCTAGATCATTGGTCGGAGGAACCCCTGGTGGGAGCAAGCGTAGATACGCCGGAGCTGATACAGAATAAGGATAATTAGTTATGCAATTGACACTCGATGGGCACACAGGGGGAGTCCAAACGTGTATGTTTTTAGAAAGACGATTCATCTGGATAGGAGACTCACAAATAGGATTGAGAACGTTCAGTCGATACAGGAGATACGCAGCCAATGCTCGCATGTCGTATAGACCTTCTTTGATCCCCGCTTTTAGATTGGATGAACCAGTTCTGTCAGCCTAACTGGCCAGCTTCTATATGGGTAACAATCACTGGGTTGTTACGTACCTATGAGTGCGAGTTTGACTCCTCTCTCGGCCCCCTCTGCCCCACGGCCAAGGAACGGGAGCATGACCCCGGGAGAGTCATAAGCATACACTAACGGGTCTAGAGACAGTTTTAGTCTCGTCGAGAGAGTTTGTGTCATGCCTGGATTGGCAGAAGTCTGAAAAGCCTTAGGCGTTCCTGGCGGCAGAAAAAAGTAAGTCAGCGGTGAAAAAAATATGCGATGTCGGCAGATAAGTACTTACGGCCTTTGATACCCATGTTTCGAAGGGCGTTCAATAACGTCGACTTGCCGACGTTGGGCATGCCAAGAACGAGGACGTTCAGCTCCATAGCATGGGGGTATCCTTTGGCTATTTCTATATGAAAACAAAGATAATTAGACGATATCGTACGGTGAGTAAAAAGGTCAATGCGCCGAGTTGAAAGAGCGGCGACATACTTACAAGCATCTCGCTCAGATTGCGTATATCTTTCTGCCGTGCGCACGATGCAAGGACCAGCTGTTGGTAAGGAAACTTTTTTTCCATTGCTTTACGAAAGGGCTAAGTAGAAGTATCTCTAAGCTTTAGATCGAGGGTCTTAAGGATGATTGACGCCTACCTCCAAACCCCACTCAGGGACAAGGTCACGCTTGTTCAACACCACAATGTGTTCACAAGCTTCAACGGCAATGAAACGACGTCCCGGATTATTCGGATCCCAGCCTCGTTCAAGACGCCATTTCTTCAACGCACCTACGTAGATGAAGAGCAAGAGTTTAGCACTGATAGCCGACGGACAAAATGAAAGTCAATGGTGCTAGGTATTAGACGAAGCGAGATAAATGACCGGACAAGGCAGCTTCTGGATGTCTACCCTCGTTGATAGCTGATTTAGAGGGGAAAGAAGGCAGACCCATCGAACGTCTTTTGTCCTTCCCAAGGTATCGACCTCGTCCGATAGGCACGCAGAAATAGTACCCATACAACACACCTTCCAGGGTTCTGTTTATACTCGTCAACGGAAGCCGCGCGTCTCTAATTTCGAGAACGACGTTCGTCCTCTTCAGCAAGGCTGGCAATTGCCTCGTGAACTTCATCATGTGTCCCGGAAACCATGATGGTGGGGCAGGAAGCGCGGGGAGGTGTGGCAAAACCATTTCGGGAACCTAAAGAATAGTCCAATTTGCGACTGCGGGATGTAGTACAAGCCACAGCAAAAGTACACTCTTGTCGTGAATAAAGTTTCTGGTAAATGCGCCACTTGTCAAGAACCGGTTGTGCAGAGGCAATCCTTCAGGCTGTTCGGTAAGTCCGATGAAACGCGGATTTGTTTGGGCGTTGATGAAGTGCCAACCCCTCGGGTTCGCGCGGGTATGTATGAATTGCAGGGACCTGGTGGGTGCAAGAGTTATGGACCCTGAGAGGGAATTTTAGTGACAGCTGCTCAAGAAAAACGGGGAGGAGGTCGTGCTGGTGAACGCGTTCAGTCGCATACGAAAAGAAATGGGGTGTATGCCCTTGTTATATCTCAAAGACGTAGTTTACCATTTCTGAATTCATCTGTAAATTACGTAAACAATATGCTAGTCAGGAAGAGTCCGACGGCCAAGTCTACGGCACCTTGCCAGACTGCCGGGTGAAGATTGGGGCCACTGGAAATTTCTCTCTTGCCAGATCGATAGCGATAGAGCATCCTGCCCCAGAATTTCTGTCCAGAGCATTCGACCGTTACAGAAGGAAGCCAGACAAACCTCACACTGAGATAAAGATTTGTAAGTTTGTGGTCCGCCAAATATGAATCCGTTACTCCGTTCCCCGTCGTCCGGGGCGAGAAGGGTGAAAGGGTGAGATTAAACCCCAATCACCATGTCCTTGGCATGAGCAGTAAACAAAATTTTATTGAAAGAAGACGACTGCCATTAACCAAATTGCTCTACGACATAGCTAACAAATCAAAGGAAGCAATACGAATACTAAGGTTGTTTATCAAAGAAATACACCAGAGGGACACGGGAAACAAGATACGGAAATCAAAGGAAAGCGAGAATAAGTCTGTGAATATGGTGACCAATTTGAGGTAAATTCGCAGTACTTATACCAG
This sequence comes from Flammula alnicola, assembly GCA_015499995.1. Lineage (NCBI taxonomy): Eukaryota > Fungi > Basidiomycota > Agaricomycetes > Agaricales > Strophariaceae > Flammula > Flammula alnicola. The sequence goes on from JADNRV010000508.1 coordinate 25,801, forward strand.
AAAGACCACTCGGTTGGGATATATCGGGGAATATGTTCCTTCCAGAATGCATGCGACGGCGACGACGATGGTTTTCAGAGAGTCTTTGAAAAGTCAGGCGGATAGCCTCTGGGACATGCCTTTGACTCTTTTCCTGAGTATCAGCAAAAATGAACCGTTAGATGGAATGATGTGTCACTCACTCTTACACCCAGCCATGCGTACCGATGCCAATGCCGTCAAAGTTTTTCCCGCTCCTCAAACGCCTGTCTTGCAGGACGGGAACAGCATCGAGGTTGATAAGCTTCTCTGAAGGCGGTGGTGAACCCTCGACCCAACCCTTCCAACCTTTCTTAGCGGCAGCACGTTTCTTGCGTGGTGGCGCGGATATAGTGGGGCGCTGCGCTGGCGCGACAATGGCTTCGTCATCGTCTGGCGTACGCGGTCTTTTAGATGAGGTGCGGGACGTGCTCGAGGAGATAGAAGGACCTGGTGTTGAACCCGGCGTCGACGCGAGCCGCCGAGGCGGTGAGGTCGGCGAAGGGGTGACAGAGACCGAGCGTTGAATGCTGGGGATAAGGATGGTGGGACGTGAGCGCCAGAACGAAGACACGCTGCTACTGGCCACTGGTGGAATTTGGGGAAGGGAGCTCGAACTCGCGAAATTGCTGTCTGCCGTCGCGTGTTGTCCCGCCTCGACCATCTGCTCTTTCTGGCGTGCCCGCGCCGCAGCTTTTAACCTCTTCCTCTCCTCCCGCTTCTGGTCCTTCTTCTCCTGCTTCCTCTTCTGCCTAGCTTCCTCGTCTCTTTCGACCTCTTTATAGGGACCGACTCCGTTCAACAAACTCGTCAGTACATCTCTGGGAGGCCGTGGATCAAAGGCGCCTGCCATAACTGCGGTGGCACTTCGTCGCATGCGTTTCTTGTGGTTGAACGACATATTATGATGAGGAAGGAGGACGGCCATGCATAAAAAATGGGACAGGGTTTAAATGGAGGACAAAGCCGCAGTGGAGCGGGTCGTGGTGGTTTGGAAGCAATTGGGCTTGTTGTACTCTTACGGCATAAAACGAAGCATCAACAAATACAGCAGACTCACAGCACGTGCATACCAGGAACCTTCCAAGTTTTTCCTGAACGATCGATGAAAAAGATAAATCTCGCATCAGATCTATCCCCTTTAAGGTCTACATTCTCTGAAAAGGCAGCCTTTCCATTTCATTTATGCATTGCGCCTTTCAGCCTTCTCAAGGTCTTTCATTGTTCTTATTTCTCATCTGGTATCCAAAGGTATCCAACTTGAACAAATATGACTGATATACCAATCACTGCCTCCTTCTCGGCCAAGCTGTGATGAGCCTTATTCACGGCGGTTGCGCCGCGGAAACTATAACAATCACTTGCTATTCATTATTTCAGTATGCATTGTAGTCAGGCTTCCAAATTGCGGTCTAGCCCACTGCGGGGTTGAGCGCCCTCCTGCCTTTCACATCTCTGTTGTTAATTTAGAACACCCAGTTGGAGAAATGGGTATCTCACTTCTTGGCCGGGAGTCCACGCTTCTTACGGCCTTCTCGCGGAGAAGCACCGCAAATCAGTTGCAGCCTCGCCGACCGGTGTACCGGTGTATATCCTTGGGTTGAGCCTTGCTGCCGTATTTTAACCCTCCTGAGCACTCTGGATGTCGTGTGATGCTTCTCCCACAGGCCAGGCGTAAAAGAAGATCGTTCAACACGGGTCCCGAATTCACCACATAGAAGATAGATGCTCCGTGGAGACGGTCGGGATAGGCAATCCTATGGACTTGGGTTCCCCCCGCACAGGATATTTTGGTCACTGCCACGACAGCTTGAGCTAAACATACCGATACTATCAGCCAATAGTAAATACGACAGATCGTTATTTTTGTGACTGTAATCCGATGTTTATCTGGAACTCCTGATGCGGCGGCGCTAAGAGTTTGTATTCATGTTGCTCATGATCATCAGCCTATCAGCCCATCTGTCGGGTTGGATTCCGCAGGATTCCACTCTACAAATTTCCTTTTTTGAGACAACCATTTTCGGGCCTTTTTCCGAACGTCCGTATAATGGGGGACACGACACCTCTATCCTTCACAATAACCAGAGGGATAGAATGAATGAATGGGCGACTTGTTAACGGCGGCTGTGCGAGAAATTTGTCTCCTTAATATCGGCAAAATAGAAAGCCTCTTTGGTACTGGAGCATTGGCAGTGTTGTGGGCCCATTGTATAAACTGTGTGATGGCGTAGAAAATCAGAGAACATCTGACGGCACCAAAGAGTTTCCTTCATCAAAGGCTTCATTTTTGGGGTAATATTATTGTCGCTATCGTCTACATTCTGAGGAGCCAGCTCCGTTACTCCCCCAAGCTGCCGCAAAAGGCCTAAGCTGCTTCAGGGACTACTGACGGGACTCACTGGAGGTTTGCAGGGGCGTAAAATAGTGTATTTAAGTCAACAAGAGAGGCAGGATTTAGCAAGTTACCACCTATTTCTGTGACGTTGACGGAAGAGACAAAGCGACTAATT
>JADNRV010000509.1:0-28218 GCA_015499995.1 Flammula alnicola
GAAGCTATCCAGTAGATGTTACGTGAGTTCACGTGTCGCAGGTGGATATTGCATTTATTACTTACGTATGCTTAACAGCAAAAGAACGGCACTTCAAGAGGTCAATGTCCCTGAATTTCTCGTATTTAATACGAGCTGTCGATAGTCGCGGGCTGTGGGAACTTACTTGTCGTCTTTCATGACTCCCTTTGGAGCAACCTTAAGTTCATCTTCGAATCCGAATATATTCTGTGGTTCGCCTTTCGGATGGGGTTTCGGTTGGCCAAAGAATTTGACAAACTCGGGCGCTGATATTACATTCCGCAGTCGACGAGAATTTCGTTGGATATTAGCTCTGCAGGAAAGGCGTGTGAATCAAGGAATAAATCGCCCATAGATGATGTTAATTGACCTTATTGTCGCAAGTTCGTTACGACTGGGGCACCAGCTTCCGGCAGCAATAATACTTTCACTTCCTGACTTGACTATAGCACGTAAAATGTCAGCATCGACTACTAAGACTGCCGAGAAAGTCATGTACCCGCGCTATAAGGTTGAAAGCAACGGCATGAGGGTTAGCGGCCGTCAATATCTTCCCTCGGAAATTGACCTACATGTGATCTAAATAACAGGGTCCAACGATCAGTATTGATTGAGATAACCAAAAGACGCGCTCACACCCTGCGAAAATTCCCTTGCGTCCGCTTCGCGAGAAACTGGCAGAGAAGCCCTGCTTATAGGGAGTCTTGTCATTGCTAAACCTGATCTGTCTTACGCGTCAGCCAGGCCAACAGGGACCGAAATGATTTACTACTCACATCACGATAGATACGGTGAGTGACATCTTTCGGCGGTAAATGTGGAATTTGAGGATCGACCTCAGTCAAAACATCAGTCAATGCTTCTACGAAATCCTTCCATTCTTTCTCGGCAAGGCGATACACGGGTTCTGCAAAATGAAACGCTTAGGACCGATGACACTGCGGCGTAATAGAAGGTATTCACCATGGAGTTTGAACCTATGCCCAAGTCAGCATGAAAAGTCCAATAGAATAGGTGAAACACGCACCATTGGCGATCGTTACACGCGGGGTCCTTCAACTTGGTCAGAAAGTTGAGCGTGTTCTGCGATATCTGTCCAGGTGGTACGCGGCCCGTCTTTGGAGCCTGGATAACGACGCCAACGACCTCTTGTCCCTCCTTGAGGTCAGCCTCGAACTCTTCTTCGCTTTCTTGTACTTGTTTCTTTTTCTTCCGAGGCGACTGGGGTTTTTTCGGGCTCGTGCTGGTCGAACTACGCCCTTTTCGCTGGCGTTTCACGGTCCCGTCGTCGGAATCTTCATCCAAGGCATCGCTGTCGTAGGTTTTCTTTCCCGTTGATCCTGCTTCGTCAGCCTGGCCATAATCTTCATCGTCGACCTTCCTTTTCTTCCTGGGAGATTGGGCCTTCTTTGCGCCACGTGCAGAAGCTGATCGCTTCTGGGCTCCAGTTTCGGAGTCTTCATCTAACGCGTCGCTGTCATATTCCTTCTGGAAGTATGATGAGGTGGCAGTCTCTTCCTCGTCCTCAGACTGTGGTCGCGGTTTTTGTTGCGATTTTCTCGTCGGCCTCGCCTTTTTTGAGGATTCGGCAGTCTTTGAAGATGTCTTAGATCGAGTACGCGTTGACCTGGTGCTTGAAGGCATTTTACAAGGAAGATTGACGAAGAAATTAACGCGAAAAGTTGAAACGCGACGGATTTCAACGTGGGTCATTAATGTGGTCACACTCCACGTGATATGTCACATGTCACATACGCTCAATTTGACGCCCCATTCAGGCTTCTCCCTCATGTCGTAAGTACTGCAAGAGGCTTGAGCGCTTGCCAAGTGTGCGCCTTCATTCATTCGTTGATACATCCGTCGGAAGGTTATTTATCTTCATTCTTCAAAATCATGGGCTCGCAATATCGCAATCTAAATCCTTCTGGAATTGTAGGAGATCCGTAGGACGGCCATGTGGCCCCGTAGGGCCTCCAGACTAACGCTCTAGTCCTCTGAGTCAACTAAGAGAATGATTTTTCCAACACAGCTTGGTAGTCCTGCACAGTTGTAGTCTGGGCGGGATCAGGCACTTTCAGTCACTGCCCCATGCTGCAACCCCACCTTTCCCCATAGATCGTGGGGTAGGCTTCAATGTCTTGGCCGATCGGTAGAACATGACTCCTGTTTCCTCCCCGTTAGCCGAGACCCCGAATCACTCTGATAGATAATCCTTTGATCCGCGTTGCGTCGTTTCGCATCCGCCACAAGTTCCGCTGGGCTCCGTCGGGCTCCCCTCTGGCGTGATTGATTTTTTAGGAATCCAAACTTGCATGCGGCATCAAACGGTATTCCAGACGGTATCTCTCGCGCCCCGATTCGGTTCTTTTTTTAGGTCTCCTCCCGGGTCTGACGGAGGGATATGAATGTAGCGCGGAGCATACGCACCGGCAACGGCTGAATCGCATTGTATGTGGGAGTTTAGCTTGCATTAATCTTCCGTTGCCGTGGAACATAACTTTTACGCATTCACGGAAAGAGACCTCTTTCCCACGTAGAATAAGCCGTTCTTGTTTGTAGAAAATAGGTCATAATCAGGAAAGTCTCCATGACCTATATCAAGCGACTCTTCTCTATTTTTGCACACCCGAAAGTTTCATGTTATATCATCCGAGTAGAGAGAACGTCATATTTGTGTAAAGAATTCGAAGGACGGCAGTCTGGGCCAATGGCTGAGCGTCTATTTGACCAGGTACCATCATCAGTACACAAATTGCGTAACTTGCATGTCAATTTCATCAGTTGGCATTTGAAAACTCTGGATACATCTTATCCAAAAATTCATTTACATCAAGAAATTGTACCACGTCAGATATAAATATGCTCTCATGCAAGTGGATGCCGGGAAGCGTCGCACTGCGGTACTTTATTGATAAACGCCGCGTTTATCTACCTGGTGTTCGGAATATATCGGATATAACTTTGGTTGCATATATCAGTTAATGATCCAATTTTATATCTTTCTGTGCAATCCTTGACCGTGAAAGAATATCCGAGACCCAGTTCCAGCTTGCCGTAGCGTGGATATTTCTGTTCCGCTCCCTTTGGTAGCCAAACTGCCGAGTCGGGCAACTACCGGGGCGCAGGTATTTCAAATAATAGCGGGAAACGGCAGACGGCTGTTGTTTATCCCACGGCATATCGCGGAGCAAAGGCGGAGGTGTTGGTGGAAATACACCGCTTGTGGGGAGCCCCAATAGATGAACAGAATAATTGACCTGCAACGCGAGGCCTGGCGGACTGCATGATTCTGGAACTTGGACATGATAAGCGTAACGGTAAACGCCACAGGGTGCCCGCTGTGACCTGGGGAAACCTGGAGGGACGCTGGATTTCGCTGGATGCAGTGCATTGAATTACAAAGGTTGGACATGTGGTAAACCCGAAGATGGAATGTATGTTTTGCACGCGAGAACCGCGATCGTTGTCTCCATTTGGATTCTGCCCCTAATAATGCACTACAAAGTTATTATAGAAACCCCACCCGCCGCTTCATTCCACCTTCATACCGTACCCCAACCATGGCTGAACAGGAACAGACAATCCCAATTCACCCCGTCGCACCGCGCTTGAAGTCCGGTCCCAAGAAGCCTCATATTGGTCCTCACATCGACAACTACCGCTCAGCCCACAAGGAGACCGTTGGCCATGAATCCGACAGTTGGTGGGCAAAGGTGAGTCTATAAAACTCGCGATATCTGATATTTTCGCTAACGAATGCGCTATATCTCTAGCAAGCGCATGCTATGCTGCACTGGGACCGCCCATTCAAAACCGTTCGAGCTGGTGGCTTCGAGACTGGTGATATCGTTTGGTTCCCTGAGGGCGGACTCAACGCTTCCTACAATTGCGTTGATCGCTGGGCGTTCAAACACCCCGACAAGGTAAGGGCGATTATCAGAAATAAACCAGGAATTTCCCACCTCATGCATTTTTTGACCAGACTGCGATAATCTACGAAGCAGACGAGCCCGGCGAGGGACGTGATGTCTCTTACGCCGAACTCCTCCGTGAGGTCTCAAGCGTCGCCAATGTCCTCAAATCATTTGGCGTCAAGAAGGGCGATACCGTCTCCGTATACCTTCCCATGACATGGCAAGCCGTCGCGGCCTTCCTTGCTTGCGCGCGCATTGGCGCTGTACACTCGGTCGTCTTTGCCGGCTTCTCGGCCGAGTCCCTCCGCGATCGCGTCCAGGACTGCAAGTCCCGCGTTGTGATCACCTCGGATGAGGGTAAGCGTGGTGGAAAGACAATTGCCAACAAAGCGATCGTCGACGCTGCCCTCAAGGAGTGCCCTCTCGTGGAGCACGTCCTTGTTCTCCAGAGGACAGGTAACAAGGTCGCGTGGACGGAAGGACGGGACAAGTGGTGGCACGAGGAAATCCTGAAAGTCCCCAACTACTGCCCCCCTGAAATCATGGCATCTGAGGACCCTCTCTTCATCCTTTACGTGAGTGATCCCGTGTCTTTTTGAGATCTAAACTCACGCTGACTCGTGTTTCAGACTTCTGGATCTACTGGAAAACCCAAGGGTGTCGTCCATACTACTGGAGGCTATCTCCTGGGTGCCGCCCTGACCGTGAAATATGTATTCGATGTACACCCAGACGACAAGTTCGCCTGCATGGCTGATGTAGGCTGGATTACTGGCCACACGTACGTATACTCTTCCTGTTATTGTCTTATTTTTAGCTAATCATCAATCTATCAGGTACATCGTATATGGACCACTAGCCAACGGCGTATCTACCACTGTTTTCGAATCCACCCCCGTATACCCCACACCGTCGAGATACTGGCAGACCGTCGAGAAGCATAAGCTGACCCAATTCTACTCGGCGCCTACTGCGATCCGTCTGCTTCGTCGACTTGGGTCGCACCACGTTGAGAACCACGACCTCAGCAGCTTGCGTGTGCTTGGTAGCGTTGGAGAGCCGATCAACCCGGAGGCTTGGAATTGGTATAATGAGCATGTAGGGAAGATGCAGTGTGCGATTGTTGACACCTTCTGGTTTGTAATTCCCCGCCCATTCATTTACCATCAGATATTGATTGATTCGTTTCCCCACAACAGGCAAACAGAGACCGGTTCTATTGTCGTAACGCCATTCCCTGGTGCCATTGAAACCAAGCCTGGATCGGCCACCGTTCCATTCTTCGGTATCGAAACAGCCATCCTCGACCCAGTCTCTGGAGAGGAGCTTCACGGTAACGGCGTCGAGGGCGTTCTCGTTCTCAAGAACCCATGGCCTTCAATTGCCCGCACAATCTACGAGGATCACAAGCGCTACCTTGAAACCTACATGCAGGTACGTATCTTTCCACGCTTGGCACGCTATGTCCACTGATCATTTGATGGTAGCCATACCCCGGATATTTCTATACGGGTGACGGTGCTGCACGCGACGAGCATGGGTATATCTGGATCAAGGGCCGTGTTGATGGTGCGCCACAATCTTTATCTTATCAGCATCCGTGACGTTGATCATCATCCTTCGTAGATGTTATCAACGTGTCTGGACATCGACTATCAACTGCTGAGATTGAGTCGGCGCTTATTTTGCATAAGGGTGTCGCCGAGACTGCAGGTACGTTTTCATGCTTCTGCGTATCGCTGTCAAGTAACTGAAACGTCTCTAGTCATCGGAACTGCCGACGAGCTGACAGGCCAGGCCGTGTATGCCTTCGTCACCCTCAAACCGTGAGTCTTTCAATTATGTTCTACAAATACAAATGTCTGATCGACGTCACGCAGTGAATTCACCTTCGACCCCAACGACGAGAGCGGTCTCGTCAAAGAGCTCGTACTCCAAGTTCGTAAAGTTATCGGCCCCTTCGCTGCCCCCAAGAAGATCTACATCGTCAGCGATCTGCCCAAGACTCGCTCTGGAAAGGTTCGTTTCGCTCTTATGGGTTTTGATGTCCGCTTTCAGATGACTGACGGTTTCTTGCAACTTGCAGATCATGAGACGTATCATGCGCAAGATTGTCGCCGGGGAAGGCGATCAGCTCGGCGATCTCAGCACACTTGCGGAACCTGGCATCGTCGACGTCATCAAGCAGAAAGTCGCTGAGAGCGCTTGATCAGCCCTTTGGTGTTTTCTTGCATCTGATATTGGGATTCGCGCATCGCTTCTACTTGTTTGTGCATCTTAAAATCTATTCCTGTTCCTGTGCTTTTACTATTTTAATCTTCTTTCCCTTCCGATTCGCTTTTTTTTCGGGGTTGGGAGGAAGCAGCGAGACCGAAGAAGAAAAAAAAGACATGTAATCTATAACCCATTGGCTTGCTATAGTAGTTTAGCAATTTACACCAATCTGAATTTTCCGACAAGTACAAGACCTAAGGATGGATGCATCTGGATCAGATAGGCACAGCCAGGAGTCGAAATAGACGCCCATGCCGAACCGAGAACATGAGGTTAACGTCTCTGGAAAACTCGATTGTTACAGAGTATGCTCAGCTTAATGTTTGCCACCCAGAGTGAGAATCGATCAACCCCGCGAGAGAATTCGAAGCTGCTTGGACTTCGGAGATTCCGTTTCCTTCCAGAAGCTGGTAATTAGAAGTTTCTTTCCACCGAATGAGAGTTTGTCGGGGTTTCATAGGCGCTCAGCCAATCAAATTCCGGTTCGACATCCAATGAAAAAATACAGTCTAAGAGAAGCAAAGGAACAACAGACCACCAAGGTAAACTGTTCCTGAAATACTTTCTACGAGTAAGATTCAAAACTCGTCCGGTTCTATAATCAGCCTTTTCCGTGTAGTAGGAACTCGGAGGACGATGACCTCGGCGGAAGGATGCACTTGCACTTAACTGGAGTCGTATACACGGAGTACTTATGAGCACACCGAAGACATGGATACTGGAAATTCATTATAACTCTGAATTGAATATAGAACGTGCGCTATGATCAAGCTATGATGTTAATACATAATAATCTTCTCTAAAAAAGTCAAATCCGACGGACTGCAAGACCCAGCCGCCAGTTAAAAACGTAGCACCTATCCCATTCCATCACCATTACCACTACTAATTTAAAAAATAAGCTGCCCTCTGTTCTCGATGTAAGCGAAACATTTCGAAAGTATATATAAAGCACTGACCCATCAACGAAGTATTCACCACCGGTCATGTACGACGCGTGGTCAGAGAGCAATAAGAGGGCCTGTCCTGTCATCTCCTGAGGCTGAACCACATTATGCGGGAGTTAGTTCTCATGGCAAATGGAGTTAGTATCCTTGACGTACCTCAGCAAAGCGGCCAAGAGGGATCCCATTCGCTTGGAAGTCGCGAATGGATTTATCCATATGGGACGTCTGGTCGGTATTTACTAACAAAGGTTTTGTCCTATTCAACGAAAAGTTCGGAGAAAATCTGTCGACGTACCATATCCCGGAGAAACGGCATTGACTCGAATCCCATATTGCGCCCATTCGGCAGCCAAACCTTTGGTAAGGTTCGCCACAGCTGCTTTAGAAGAGTTATAGAACACCTACAGAAGCCCATTAGAAAATATTCATTGAAATACTGGAGCCTGTGGGCATACCTGAGTGAGGGGCTTTGCCTCGGCAGCCTTGTTGATGATCCGCGAGCTCATCGAGGCTGTGATGACAATCGATCCCCCCTGGTTGTTTTCCTTCCAGAGCCTATGGTAACATTTATTAGATATGAAAGTATTTGGAGATTCGTGTTTCATACTTAGCAGCAGCGCGGGCGGTGTTGAAGACACCAAACACATTGACATCATACACGGCCCTGAAGTCTTCGAAGGTTAGATCAAAGGCTGGCTTAGGGACCGATACTCCGGCATTCTAAATGCGCATATAGTGCGTTAACAATGAATGAAACACGGCTAAGAGGAAATGTCGAAAGCCTACAGCAATCAGACCCGTGATAGGACCAAGCTCCTTGTCTATTATCTTGAATGTCTCATTGACAAGCTCGGTGTTGGATACATCACATTTGTATGCCTAAGAAAGAGGTTTCAGCAAAGAGATATTACGATTCACAGTGGTTGTTTACCTTCGTCTTTACACCGAACTCTTTTCCGACCTTTTCCGTCACTTCTTCTGCGTTCTTCGAGCTCCTACAAGTAATAAACAACCCATTTAGTGAACAAGCGCTCAATGTGCGATCAGCGAGACAATTGGTACCGGTAAATTACAGCGACATTGGCGCCCGATTTAGCCACGGCGCGAGTATATGCGTAACCTATTCCTCGATTTCCACCTGTCACCACGATGCATTTGTCTGTTTCATACGTCCATCATGATCAGTACGTGTGTACCTGTTGAAGATCGAGCAGGATGTTCAATTTACGTACTCGAAAAGTCGATGGTAAATCCGGTAGATTCAGGCATTGTGAATTGAGCGAAAGGAGTTTTGCGGTGGTGGTTTGTGAAAGAGAGAGATAGGAATCAAGTTTCAGCGGCGCACCACATGAAATAGGAGGATAGTCGATCGGTGGTGCAACAACGTCATTATTGTACGATCCGGCAAACGGATCAGACCTCCGGAGTCAGCGAGTCTCAATGCGACAACTTCAACGGTATCTGATAAGAAAACATAGATGAATGTTAAGCGCTATGCGCCAATATGTCAATCTTCCACATAAGATGACCAGAAAGAAGCCCATGCAGTTGAATAATAAATTACAAGCATCCTCTATGCAAAATGCACCCATCGCTACCATATACCTTATATAACGTACGCCTTCGGTCGTGGCACCATAGCGCTCCAACCCAACATATCTATCTCTGGAAAGGTCTTGGTGGGTCCACAGGCACCCATTGACCTGGGCCGTTAGGTCTTTGCTGCCTCATCTTCACATCCTCCGCGTTGATATGGATCACCGCGCCAGTTCCATCGAGCTTGATGGCGAACTGGGAACCAGCGGCCGCGAGGCCCATGAGGAAACCGATGCCAAAGACGGTCATGAATTTCATTCCCTAGAGATAAATAAAGTATGAGATAAAAGGCATGATATTGGTGACGAAGAGCCAGGAGTTACTGACAACGTTCTAATGAAGAAATAATTAGATGGGACATGGAGAGCAGGGCACGGTGGCACTCACTTCCTTAAGCCATTCATTATAATTTTGAGAGGACATGACTGACGATTCTGCAAAGAGGAAGGAATATACCGTTAGATGATAACAGACGAAACCATGTAACCTGGCTTACCTAAATAATGGGTATATTGAGGAAGCTACGAAGTCAAATGACAAAAGGGCAACCGAATGGGTGTGTTAGATTTATGGGAACACAGACACCGACATCTTATACTCCGAGAACGTCAAACGTGATAATGCCACCACCAACAAACCAACCGAAAGGAACAATGGTAAAGCGAGTCTAACAGGCCATCGAATTTTGGTATCTTCTCGAGGAATGATGGGCCGTCGCATATGGCACACTTGGAAGCTGCAAACTGAAAAGTGGCCCAGTCGATATCTTCGCAAGGCCGCAGCCTCAATCATTTAAATGACAGACATTCGGTTCAGCCATTGTTAATGGTATTGAGCACGTTCAAGACCCGAAGACATCACATAAGGTATTCTGAGCGGTCATCCGACGCTTCTATGCACAACGAGGATGCCGCTGAAATCTAATCCTCAGGTCAGTAAACCAAATAAAGCAAATAAATAAATGCACTTACCTTGCCAGCTCAGAACAAGCGTACAAGAGATGAGATACGACAAAGCATTCGCAAACCTCGAGCTTGAACGTTTTGAACGCTTTCCATCAACCATCCAAAAGAAACTCAACCAATCAACCAGCACGAAAGGTCAAAAAAAGATATCAAAGAAAGAACGATGGATACATCAATCAGCAACGGCGACAAAAACACACCCAGATATCATCCTTCTCTCATCCAACGATCCAACACATATACCGCAGCAACTGCAGCCCAATGGCACGCGACATACTGTACCACCGCCCCCAAACCGCCCCTCTTCCATACCAACAGCCAAACCACCCAACACCGACCGAACAAACGTCGTAACAGCACCCACCAATCAACCAACACCAGTCAACCAACCCAACGCCACCTACCCCTTAACAATACCCACAGTAACCTCGGGGCCACCCTCCTCCCCAAACTCCCTAACCTCCCTCAAATTCCCCACGGCCAGGGCGCTCACACACCGCTCCCACGCCCACTTGGTCAGCTTCAGCACGTCATCGTCGCCCAGGTCGTCGCGGACGTGCAGCTCCAGCGTCACCACTAGCGACTCGCTGGGAGGCGGAGTCGGCGCGTGTTTGTCCGATACAGGCGAGGTGGGGTAGTACGTGTGCGAAGTGGATGAGGCATAGCTCGGTGTCAGCTGCCAGATGTGCGGCGCTGGGAGGTGGACGACGTGGGGGTGGCGTTCGACCTAGGAGAGAAAACGGCATGAGAAAGTGCACGACGATATGAAGAAGGCATGTAGTTAATGAAAAAAAAAATGAAAAACATACCTCACGCATAGCCCTCAAGAAAGCTTCCATCTTCCCGCTCGCCAGCCCCCTTGGTGGAGACGTCTGTAAAAGCACTGTACCGAGCACCACAGACGCGCGGTACGCGACCTTGAACGTCAACACTGCGATTATCAAGGCCAGCGCGAGGTCGGCCATGCGGTGTTGTGCACTAAACGAATAAGAACCGTGAAAAAAATTAAAAAAAGATTATCAGGATTCGGAAGTCAAACGGATACAAGAAGAGACGTACGCAGGCAACGTCAACGCAACGAACAGAATTGACACACAAAAAAACAGCGGACTCGCAACGAACGGGTTCGAAAGTATGAGCGCAAGGGGGCTCGTAGGCGGGGGGTCGTGTGTATGCCGCGATCGCGAAGGAGACCACATGGACCGTATGAGGGTGCTCAAGGAGGGTATGCGGTTGCCAGTAACTACAGTATACGATAAATAAATTTATGTTAGCAGTAGTATGGAGAATGGAAGGGATGAGTGGGCTTACTATTAACGATTGTTGCGTTATTCTCAAAGAAAAATGCGGTTCCCAGAAGTGAAATGAAAGTGATAAAGGTCATAAAGATAGGAAAATCGATGCTATAGGAGAAAACTATCAGCAACAGTGTTGGCGAACGAGCAGTTGATATTGAGACGTACCCCAAACCCTCCTCCTCATCGCCATGATGATGATGATGCCCCTCCCCACCACCCGCGCTCAGCAAGAGATGCTCCACGCTCTCCTTGCACACATAGACAGACGAGAACACCAGATAGACCGCCTGTGCGAACATCAACACTGTCTCCACGCGTCCGTTCCTGCAAACCAAAACCAGACCCAAAAAAAGACATTAACGTTGGCGCCCACAAATCAAATCCTACAGAAGCCCGAAACGCACCCATAAGGCCTCCTTATCCTCTCCCTTTCTCCGACACCGGCGCCGACCTTCGCCTTTGACCGAGACTCAGATACAGAAGCCAACCAGCCAGGCACGACCCCACCCAACGCAACCCCAAACGCATCAAACACCACCCAATACCCCAGGCCCGTACACGCCAGCGAGCCCACCTGCTGCCCCGTCACCCAGAGGCACGCGCCGAGCACGAATTGGGCTATCGACGCCGCCAGTGCCCGTGTTGAGATCTCTGCTGGCTGTTCGTGTTGATGCTGATGAGGATGCTCGGCATGCCCGTTCCTCGGCGGTGGGATATTGAACCCGAACCCGCCTTTCGAACTTGTAGCAGCAGCCGAGTCAGGCGGGATGGCTGAGATCGGGCCCCACGGCGAGACGGGGATGGGCGTCGGCTGCGTGTGCAGATCCTCCGCGCGGCCCGCCCCAGGCTCGAGGAAGGAGAAAAAGTTGTGCGATAAGGAGTGTTTGTGGTGGTGCCCGCGTTTGGATGTCGAAGATGAGGTGGCGGAGAGCGGCGGTGCCGTCATCAGCTCTGGGGTGGGCAGACCCGATGATGATGTTGGTGGTCTGGCGCCAAAGGTGAATCCCTGTCCTAAGGGTGTGATGGGTGCACGAGCTCGTCGTGACCCAGGGATGCTGACACTAGACCCCGCAGATGGGACGAGCGGCGCCTCCTCGTCAACGACGAGCTCCACCTCTTGCGACCCATCTTCGGATATGGTGCTGTGAGGAAGCGAGCCTGGACGCGGAAAAAACACCGAGAGGTTGCGAGAGTGCATCCTCGAATGCCGGCGGTTATGTCTAGCCGCTGGCAGTTGTCCATCGCCTTGTTCAGGAGCCGAGTGCGACGTGGTGATATTGGGGGGCATGGTGGACATGGTTGGTGATGTCAAAGGGGAGGCCGGGTTTCCTGGAAACGATGCGGAGAGAGGAGACGGAGAGACAGGCGAAAAGGGAGTGGAGATTGACCGCGTACGGGAATGGCCATTCGGCATCGGCGCGAACGACGATCGTAAAGGAGAAGCGAGTACATGCCCGTTCAGGGGCCGGGGTACAAACGTCGATCGGTAAGGGCCAGCAGAAGGAGGATGTGCGGTCGTCGATGATACGCTTCGAGCATGGTGTTGCGGTGTAGATTGTGTACGAAGGCGAGGTGGCGCCGCTATCGTCACGGATGGCAGGTCGTGTTCCTCTGGCATAGATACCTCGACACTGGGTGGTGCGACGATAGCAATATTCTCGTCTTCGTCTTTGCTTGACTTGCGTCTATGGATCTGCTGTGTTTGGACAGGCATTGGTCTGAGGTGGCGACGAAGTGTGCAGACTCTAAAGAGCTTCCCAGGTGATTATGGTGTTATAACACATGTAGAATCGGCTGAGTACGCACGTTGGTCCGAAGGACTAGAATCTAGGATAGTCACACAGGTAGAGATGCACCATAGATAATCTACTTTTATCCCAGCTGTCGACCCTCTACTCCTCCACGAACTCGAGTTCAAAGCTTGGCACTGAAAGAAACACTATGTCAACTCCGGTTGGGCTAGTTCGGGGCAAAGCTCTCGGAGGAAGTGTCGTATTGCGGAATTTAGATGAGGATTTGAGCTACTGGAAGCCAGAGAGAAAGAGGAGGATGGTTTGGCGAACACTGGAAACAAGATTGACGACACGACACAGAGCGAAAGAGCCTCTCGCCTAAACTCATCCATCTGAGATCTCGTGACTACGAATTGCACCGCGCCGAGAATTCCGGCCATACACCGACGACCTACTAGAGAATTTTCAATTGAGAATTGAGAATCAAGAAGTTAGAACCACAACAAGATAATCACTTTCGTATTTGGTGCGCATATAGTATGCCATTTCAATTGTGTGTCGTTAGTGGGATGTTCAGTGGTAGTAGGAAGAGTTTACGAACCTAATGTCTCTATGTTTCATGCACGAATATGTTGGGCGCATTTTTTTCGATGACCCGGATCAATTTTGGGCATTTATATGCACCCCGTAGTAGAGCAATCAGTGCGAAGAAATCCTCTGGAGTACATATGAATTCACGAACCTAGGACTCTTGTCAATATTTTGATTCGGCTTCTCGGTAAATGGTGCGCATATAGCGCGCATATATTCAGCCGCAGCCTGCAGACCGTGGTATACACTGCAGGTTAAACGAGCGATCATGGAGGGGGGCACTGCCCGATCGGGGTTGGGCAAAATATTCTAACTTCGGAAGTGAGATATATCTTCGCGTAGAAAGTAGATGAATAAAACGATTTATCCTGCTGTAATTCTTGTGTGAAAGCTAGATGGTAGTGGTTGGAAGGAAAGAGGGGAATTTGAGAAGCAGTCGTCAGAATTCTCGCTGCTCTATTTGTATATGCTTGTCGTTTGATCTTAATGCGCGTCAACCACGTGACCGGATAATATGGAAGTCCTGCTCGTAATTTTAAACAGTAACCTACAGTAACACACCTTCCGGGACAGCAACGGTAAAGGCTGAGTGAGTTTCAAAAATTTACGCAAAGGCTAACGACGAGCCGCAGATAATTATTTCATTTTAACAAAGCTGCAAGTCATAGCAGAACGAGGATGCAGGGAAATTGCAGGGCAATCACTGCGTTTTGCCCAAAATATAAGGGGCTGTCTATAGGTGCGATAAGTCATGTATTGTACTTATAGATAGCTAAATTGTACTGATTGTAACTAATAGAGGGATGCTTTCAGTGAACGATAGTGATTTCACTATTTCTGAGGTAAAGTGGCCACTATTCGGAATGAATCGTAGAGATAGCGGCCTCCGAAGGTCAAAAATAGAGGGATACTATTTCGGACCAGTAGAGGGTACCCAAAAAGCATCTACAATATACTACTATAGCTACTATTGATGAAAAATTGTACCTATAGGGCATCACCAGTACCGCTTATTTTTCCGACGAAGTTTTGAAACGAACTAAGTCCGTTCAAACTCCGATTCTGCGCATGTGAACTTTTCTCGCCCGCCTCCTTCGATCTCTCCCTAATCTCTTCTGCTACTCAATACACCCCGGCACACCATGTCGTTAGAGCCCATTTAAATCGTTACTGACATCGTCTTGTCCCCATCATAGATCTCCACAGACTACCCCACCTGAGCTCGCAGCCTTGATATCCCCCGCCCACTCACAGGGTGTCAGTCATCGTGCACGCCAACAGGCCTGCACACCCTGCTCAACCTCGGCATCCACAGCACCAAGCACTGAGGAGATGGCGGAGATGTACGACGCACTGAGCGGGGACCATGTGCTGCCCCGCCAAGGGAAAATGGAAGGATGAAACGGCTGCCTGTACAGGCAAGGTGAGCCTCGCAAGGTAGATCGTTCCCACTGGAGGCGAACCATTAGGTGCTGGGAGAGGAGTTTCCTCCCGTGTATGTTACCTAGCATTAGCGAAGCATTATATTTTACGTTAACATATGTTGTTATCAATGTTCAATGTGATCTCATTCCATATATCGAGGATTTGTGTGGTTTTCTAAATTGTAATGTAATAAATAGTGGTCCAATGGTGCCCACTATTGCTACGGCATAGAATATATAGGGGCCTTCATTGGTGATATATGGTGGGCCTCTATAAGTCCTATGATTGATTTATAGAGGCCACTATTTAGGCCCCACATTTCTACCAATAAACGGCAAAATAGAGGGTCACTTATTTCAAAAATAGTAGGCCTCTATTTCTCTCAATATGTGGCTTATAGATAGCTAAATAGAAGGCATCTATATTTTGCCACAAACGCAGTGAATGCACGACAATGGCAAGTGATGGGCGAGATTCAAAGTCTAATTGGGACTCGCGGACTCAAGAGGACCCTCTTGCGGAAAACTGACAAAAGAGAAGAAAGTTCAGCAAGGACAAATAAGGCTAGGATATTTGGAAACGTGCAGGATGAGCTTGACTTGACTTGGAAGGTTGCAAATGGTTTGATATGCGAGTACTACGTGAACGACTTGAACTGCGCCTGAAGAGTCCATCATGATATGCCCCCTCCGGAGATGTACTCGTACATATTATTATCACGGACGGTTCACATTCAGCGATGCACAGAAACCGCACAATTTTGATGAAAGTTAAAACTTGTGACTGTATCTGAAACGGGGTGTATTTTTTCATAAACACCATTTAATTGAAGCTGAAAAGGTCAAGAGAATGGAGGGCGAATATGTTACAAAAAATCTTCCATAGCTTTCATACGACTAGGGCAGCCGTGGTCGTCCACACGCCTTTACGATTCAGTTGAAGCATCGCTCCGACTGCCATGATCCAATCGAGAAATCTGACACATCTTGACGAGGTCATAGATGTAGTCCCACTGCTGCTCGTTATTTCCTGGGTGAGTCCTGATCCTTATAAGCCAAGGAAAGAGGGTGTCAAGGTATCGAGCAACGAGAAGCAAGCGCTGGGGGTCGTCATGTGGCGAAGGGTTCCCAACAGACAGTTCTTCCAGTCCGTGGTTGAGCATGTCGGCGGCTAAGGCAGGGATGGGGTAGCTGGGAATGTTCGACAAATGTTTGATACCGCACTGGAATGAGACGAGGTGAGGGCATGCTTCGACAATTGATCGAAGCTTGGTCAGTGATATTCCCTTCGTCCCGTTGACTGGCAAATGGAGAACTTTGAGCTTGGAAGGCGCCGCTATGATCAAATGTCGAAGACCATCCCAAAGGTCAGAGTCTATAGACCACCCGGAAATCTCCAATCGTTCCAAGGATTGCTGCAAAAACAAATGTTCGAATATCGCATGTGGTAGAATGCTGGAAGGTGAGGAGGCCTGCTGGACATCTTCCCATTGCCGATGAATGCAGACCGAGGTGAGAGTTTCCTTCCATTTTGATAACACTTCCTGCGTAAGAGACGAGAAACGTTTTACATGATCCACAAATATAGTTGAAGGCGGTGCTCTGCCCTTCTTGTTGTTGTTTCTGATCGAAAGTGAAAGCGAGAGTTCGTTCACGTTCGTAGAAGCGACATGGCCAATTACGTCTTCCAGCAGCTTTATTTCTCCGACGACGTGGAGTTTTGTTAACTTGTAGAAGCCAACTCTCGCGGATGGAGCGTCATCCATTACATCTGCCGGACGGGGTGGAGGTTCGACGGTGGATGGTTCGAGCGCGATGGGATTTTCGACCGATGGGCAAGGAGAAGGGGCACGAACACCGGGTTCTAGTGGACTCGGGGATGGTGCCCTGCTCGGGATCACTGGAGGAGGAGGAGGAGATTGTTCTTGTAGTGAGAAACCACTGTCACTACCCCATACCAAAGGGTGCCCGGTACCTCCGAACAGTGAAGATGGAGGTGGTGGCATGGGTTCTCTGGGCGGCAAAGCCCTTACATTCCTAAAAGGGCGGGAAGAAACGGCTCTTCGCGCATCAAGAACCAAGGTTTCGAGCTCTGGAAGTTTGCCAATTTCCTGCAAAAGCTCTAAGTCAAACGTTGGCACCACGTCCAGTAGTTGAAGTTCGCGGAGATTCCCGAAATTCAGGCAAGCTTTCATCGACTCGCGCGAAATGCAGCCCAGTGGGCCGAGTTTGATGCTGGATAGGGATGACGCCTCGTCTGCGAGGGTAACTAAATATGACATGAGAGTATTCTGTTGCACTTCAGATATTCCGGAAACCTCTAGGGATCTGAGCGACGGTGTAAGGAATAAAGGCCAATGGGCCAATGATGAATCGGCCTCGATGATGTAAAGTCGGTTCAACGACGGAAAGAATGGTTCCTGAGTATCGCGGTTGGGAAGCCGTGATAGTAAATGAAGTAATGTGCCAGGGGCGATGGGATGCTCGTTCAGGTCCTGCTTGTCGGTAAGAGTGAACTCGGTAATCCTTCGGGCATACGTGGAGAGCTGCCTTAAGTGGCCCTTCGAAATAGCACCACGCAAGTGCTGTGTGGTGGGTTACAAAACGTTGAGAATAATATCATGATTTCGACTTACGTATACGTTATCAACGAGTACTAAGGCAGGCTTAAGCTCCTGAAGTATAGGTAGGAAGGATTGGAGGGCGAGCGGCTCAGCTGAACGATCATTTATGAGCATTCATAGTGTTACTCGATTATGGAAAGAAGAAAGAAAAATAGAGGGCATACCTAAATCTTCGTTGAGTGGGGCAGGCAAGCCGTGCTTTGCACTGTCAAGGGTGGGCGATAAGGAGGAACGGTCGGAGCTATGAGAAACCATCACAGGATAATCGGGACTAGGACTTTCAAAATCAAGGAGATCGATGTCTTCAGTAGAGATGCTGGTGATGCTCATCCCTCACTGGTCGTGATGGTAGGAGTGAAGGAGCATCAGTGCGGCGAGTTCCTTTATAAAGCAAAATTAAGCGCCCATGCCTCGTGTTCGATAAGCTTCTATTTCATCCCAGGCATGACGGCTTCTCCGCAAGAATGTTGCCTTCTTCGAGGAATACGCAAAGCCACAGGTTGCAATGGTGCAAACTTGCTTGAAATTTCCTAAAGCATGTCTGCTGAAGGACAAAGTACTGTCGTCCCAGCCATTATCTATCTCAAAGGCCTGCGAATCCTCCACGCTGACAGATCAGAGCTATCACACCCGGGCCGAAAGAACTTTGCTGAGATGTCAACTCCGCAGAAAGGATGAGCTAGGCCAGCGGTAAAGTTCTCGGTTGACTGCATCGTGTTGCAGAATTTAGACGAGGACTTGAACTACTGGAAGCCAGAGAGAAAGACTCAGGATCGTTTGACGGCCACTGGAAATATTTAACAGGTCCTTCAATTTCTTGAGTCTCGTGACCACGAATTGCAACGGGCCGAGAGTTCCGGACGTAACAGACGTAGTACCTACGATTTGCTGGAAACAACTTGCTCGGCACATTCACGATGTCATTTTAAGAATCTAAAATTCGAAAACTAAACATTGTTATACTTCACAGGCATTATCATACGCTATACTCGAAAGGTCGGCTAATGGCAAGCTTGAAAGGTCAACATAGGGATCCAAAAATTGCGACGAGTCGGAATGTTGAGCAAAAGTAACAAAGAAGTGCAGAAACGGCGGGGGCGGTTTACAGTAAATTGGAGAGTAAGAAGTCAAACTTTCGTACGAGTATGGGTGGTCGTCCGCGCGGTCTCCTTCCCTACTGACATTCTCGGGCCTCTACAATTTAATCTGAGGCATCGCTCCGACTCCCATGATGGGATCGAGAAGTCTGACACATCTTGACGAGGTCATAGATGTAGTTCCACTGCTTGTCGTTGTTTCCTGGGTGAGTCCTGATCCTTTTAAGTTTCGGAAAGAGGATATCGAGGTATTGAGCGACGAGAAGCAAGCGCTGGGGGTCGTCATGCGGCGAAGGATTCCCGACGGACAGCTCTTCCAATCCATGATTGAGCATGTCGGTTGCTAAAGCAGGAACGGGGTAGCTAGGGATGTTCGACAGATGTTTGATACCGCACTGGAATGAGACGAGGTCGGGGCATGCTTCGACAATTGACCGAAGCCTGGTCAACGACATTCCATTCGTCGCCTGCACTGGTAGATGGAAAATTTTGAGCTTGGAGGGAGCCTCTGTGGTCAAATGTCGAAGATGACCCTTAAGATCAGAGTCTATCGCCCACCCGGAAATTTCCAAACGTTCTAAGGATTGTTGCAAAAGCAAACGTTCGAACGTCGCATTTGGAAGAATGCCAGGGGACGCGTGTTGTGAAATATCTGGCCACTGGTAATGAATGCAGACCGAGTTAAGAGTTTCCTTCCATTTCGACAATAGTTCCTCCACAAGAGATGCAAAATAATGAGCATCGGGAGTGCGAGTAAAGACTGTCAGGGAGACGTCGTTCACGTCCGCAGAAGCGACGTGGTCTATTACGTCTTTCAGCAGTTTTGTTTCCCCGACGATGTGAAGTTTTGTTAATTTGTAAAAGCCCAGTTTCTGCGATGGAGCTGGATCAGAGTCATCCATTACATCGGCCGGATTGGATGGTAGTTCTGTAGAGGTGAAATTTTGAATCGATGGACAAGGAGAGGGGGGGCGAGTGCTGGGTTCGGACGGAATGGGTGAACCATTGAGCTGGGAGCTTCTTGTACGAATATCCTCAAGTTCTTTTCGGAGCCGTTGTTGGACTGCACGTTCTTCTTCTTCTTCTTGCCGTCTTTGTTCCGCTTCACGTTTCGCTATAATTTTTTTTTTCTGAATTTGTGTCATTTTCGAGGGTTTGGTGGGCGGCGGCGTGGCTGGCCTACTAGGCGGAAAACACGTTGCAGTCATCGGAGGGGGGAAATAATCAACACTTCGCGCATCAAGAACGAAGGTTTCGAGCTCCGGAAGTTTCCCAATTTCTTCCAAAAGCTCCGAGTCAAACGTCGGCAGCACATCCAAAAGTTGAAGTTCGCGGAGATTCCTGAAACCTAGACAAACCGTCATCGACTCGCGCGAAATGCGGCTCAGTGGGCCGAGTGTGATGCTGGAGAGGGACGACGCCTCGTCCGCGAGGGTGGCCAAATATGATATAAAAGAGTTCTCTTCGGTTCCTGAAAACTCCAGTGATCTGAGAGATGGCGTAAGGAATAGAGAGAGCTGGGCCAATGATGAATCGGCCACAATAATGCGAAGTCGATTCAACGACGGGAAGAACGGTCCTTGCGTATGGTTATGAAGCTGTGATAGACGGAACAATGCTCCAGGGGCGATAGGATGTTCGTTCGGGTCCTGCTTATCGGTGAGGGTGAATTCGGTAATCCTTCGGGCGTACATAGAGAGCTGCCTTAAGTTATCCTTCAAAATAGCGCCACGCAAGTGCTGTATGATAGGTTATACAACTGTTGACAATACGATAATGATTCCGACTTACGTATACGTGGTCAACGAGTACTAAGGCGGGCTTAAGCTCCTGAAGTACAGGTAGGAAGGATTGGAGGGCAAGCGGCTCTGAACGATTATCTATTGGCATCCATGGTATCACTCGATTATGGAAAGAAGAATGAAAAATAGAGGACACACCTAGATCTTCGTTGAGTGGGACAGGCGAGCCGTGCTTTGCACTGTCCAGGGTGGGCGATAAGGAGGAACGGTCGGAGCTATGAGAAACCATCACAGGATAATCGGGACTAGGACTTTCAAAATCAAGGAGATCGATATCTTCAGTAGAGATACTGGTGATGCTCATCCCTCCCTGGTCGTGATGGTAGGAGTGAAGGAGCATCCGTGGGCGGAGTTCCTTTATAAAGCAAAATTAAGCGCCCGTGCCTCGTGTTCGATAAGCTATTTTTTTTTCCAGGCATGAGGGCTTTTCCGCAAGATTAATGTTGCCATCTCCAAGGAAGCAAAGCCACGGATTGCAATGGTGCAAAATTTCCTGTGGCATTGTTGCTGAAAGCAACGAAGCTTCGATGCACGGCAAGCTCGCGAGAACTTGATGTTTTGACGATATGGATGGGGACCGGAAAAACTTGAGAAAAACTCTACGAAGGCAGCAATCTACGAACGGAGACCTTATCAAGGGTCCTGTCCAGCTCCCAAGTTAGAGGTATCGATCGAGGGTGACGTCAACCCCGCATGGCGGACTACTGTTTGACGTGATGCAATGAGAATCGGCTGTATGCTACACAGCACTCGTCGATGGTAAAATCGCTCCAAATCGCGCAGTGGTGGCAAGAGTGGTGGATTGACAGCCAACCCACGGCCCAGGACGACGCTAATCCTGCCCGAACGGCACGACACTGAAGAATCACATATTCCGATTAGGCATGGAGTTCATAGCGGACGATAGATTCTGTAGAAGAGAGTCCTATTGTTCTATGCAATTATGATGTAAACATGACGGTGAAAGAGTCCCGATATAAATGACAGGGGATAGTACTACTGTGCGTTTATATAATATTGTCTGCCAGAGGAGCAAAGTCCGACGTACTAGTGTGTGAGCGACGATAACTAAAAGAGAGGCGGGCATGGAAGGTTCGTGACAGATGGGTCCAAGAAAAGGAACAAAAGAGTACGAGAAAAGAATCCAGTCCTGGGAAGCAACGCAACAATATAAAGTCTAGTTTTGATTAAGAAGGGCACGATCAATGGACGCGTTGATCACCGCCTTGCGCGAGGTCAGATCCATGCCGAAATGATCTTCTAACTGGCGACGAATCTCTCGTTTGGTCACGGAATTGAGATCAGCTGCACGCAGCACATCTTGAACAGCACGATCAATGTCCGCGTCCGAAGGTCCATTGCCAAGGAGCTCCACATCTTCCGGAGTTCGCGTTCGCGGGATAGGGATGTCGAGGTAGTTCGTAACAGGGCGAGATGGCACTGGCTGAAGGAGCGCCGTCTCCTGCATTGTGTTGAAAGGAGACTGAGGCGTATTTCGGCCGGATTGATAACCTGGAGGTGGGTACATGCCAAGTTGGGATGGTGCCGGCGAAAAGTTTCGTGGTTCGTAATAGGTTTCGCGACCATAAAGCGACGCAGTGTGCGATTCCGGATAACCATCGTTCTTGCCCTTGTTTGGAGGTACCCATGAACCGATACTATGGTTAGATTCTTTGTCCCAGAGCTCGTTTTCCTGCGAAGACGGTTATTGAACTGGGTACAAGAAATTTGCAGGAAAAGACTCACGTAGTCGCTCCATGATTTGAGAGGAATGGATCGCGGATCGAATTTACCTTCGTCCTAGAAAACACAGTTGAGTTCCAAACACGGCATTCAATAACCGTTTTGACTTACATGAACAATCAACTTCTTGCCCGATTCTCCCAAGACAACACGAGTTGCACCCCATGAGAAATCGTCCATTTTCCAGAATGAGTAAAGGGGTAGGAAGAAGGAGAATGCCGGAATAGCGAGAATGTAGAAGATCATCCATCCAATCATGTCCCATTTGCGTCTCAGAATGAAGACCAGAGCTTGAATACCATATATGGCCGCTATCATGATCAAGGAGAGTGTCGGTATAGACTTGCCCTGTCCAGCCACCAAGTAGATGAGGTAGACGAGCTGAGAAAATGTAAGTACAGACATTTTATCGAAGATGCCAAGAAGAAAACTCACGTAGGCAACAGTGACAGGCTGAGTAAGAGTGGACACAAGATCCATCAGTACCACGAAACGCATCGAGAAACAACAGAAGCCACATAATTGCTCCAAGAATATAAGTTCTCCAAGATTGTGGACAGTGGAGTTGATCCAACGCCGACGCTGTGACAAGAGAACCTTCCAGTCATCGGGGGCCACAGTGTAGGCATGGGCGTCACGAATAAATTGGGTCTTAAAACGAGGGAAGTACTTGAGAAGGAGTGTCGTCAGGTAACGATCTTCACCGAGATGCAGAAGATTCTTCATGTGTAGTGTGTCGACACGATTTTCAGAATAGTCTTGGATTAACTGGTTAGAGATGAGCAGAGGCTTATGCGTGTCGGGTGTCCGCAAACGGTAGAGCGTGAAACATCCGGGCAAGCAAGTGACGGAACCGAAGAGACTTTCGAATGCTTTGGCCATGTGATGCGAAAGGAAGTATTCGTAAACCTGCATGAAAAGAATTGATGAGACGAAGGAATTGAACAAGAAAAATGTGCCAGATCACCTGCATCATGGTTATCAACGACTGCTTCGCGTTGGCCAGCTCCGTTTCTCCACAACAACCCAAAAGTTTCTTGTCGTGGATCATACTAGATTAACGATAAGCAGAGGACCTAGCCAGACTTCAATGAAAACGTACGCAGATATCAAACGATTAACCGAGAGAGGATCAACAGTCGTATCAGCGTCCACCATGAACAGATATTCGTAGAATGATGGGTTGACCCCGATAACATTCTTGATTTGATGATACATCTCAAGCTCCAGAGGGTTCATAGGAGAGTTGAAGTGCACCTGATAGACGGATTAAAAAGAAGAACTGGACAGGAAAGACACGAGGCAGACCTTGTTCAAGAAATGCATGAGAAGCAACTGAGAGTCTCGTTTACCACGATTGCCAGGACGCGAGCGTTCCGTCGGCTTTCCAATCTTCACGATGACGAGATAAGGAACGACATGGCCAGAGCATTCGTAGAGTCCAGAATAGACCTTGCCCATGTTGTGTTGTTTAGCGCCCTCGCCAAGAGATACGAAACTGAGAGGCTCGGGGTCCAAATTTGGATCTGCTCCTAGGATGTCCAAGACGATACGTGGCGTTGGTCGATCGTTTCCTGAACCGACGATCATACCATCACAAATAACGACGAGCAACTTTCGCTTATCGTCGTACTTCATCTGGGCAAGAGAGTCGATAGTCTTGCGCAACGACACATCACCCTCCGTGTAACACGGAACTTGGCAAATGACGAATTTGTCGTGGTCTTCAGGAGCACGCGCGGCACTGAAGTTGACGGATGCTAAGAATTTGAAACCGATGATGGCCAACATCATGACGGAGAGGACGAGCAAAATGTAGTTGGAGAAGAGGCACTGAGGAGACTGTCGATTGTCGACCTTGGCGACCAAGAATAGATTTCGCAAGCAGACTTTCTGGGCAGCCAAAACGTTCTTGTCGATATTGAGCGAATTCAGCTGTTTAGTGATGTCTTGTCCGGCATTGAACTTGAACAAATCCAAGACATCGCCGTGCATGAAGTTCACGTCGATGCCAGCTGGTGCTTGGGTGCCATCAGGAGTACGAATTGCAGGAGGACTCGTCAGATAGGTGGTTACATCGTAGACAAGCCCGTTGTAGATCGCCACCGATTTTCCAGTTGATGCAGCATTGCGAACTTCTTTACTAGTCTGGCCGACAAATCCAACACGGGCTTGATACCGCATCTCGACCATTCGCTCGAAGTACCAGTCAGGGCGCGAGTCATTTGTGAAAGCGCGGAAGTCGTGGTATTGAGCATTCACATCCGTATTGTTTTTGGAATCCAGGATGACATAGGGGTTGACAGAACCTGATACACCATCACAAAGTGCGCTGACCTGTAAGAGACGTCAATTAGATAGCAACTTCATTTAAACAACAAGATGCAAACATACTTGAACGGGGAAAATGCTGTCCGCCGCCTGACCACCATACTTGAGAATCGACTTCGTGGGCACAACGCCAACAACCCGCTGATGTGTTTGCGCAACCGACGTCAAATCAAAAACCTCGCCACGTATAGAAGTCAGGACATTGTTCGGGCTGAGCGCAGATGAATGAGACGCGAGTTCGGAAGAGTTGAAAATGTGTTCCGTTGGGCAGATGACGAGTCCGAGAACGGCGATGACGAAGATAGCACAGCCACAAAGGAACCAAATGATTATGTTGAGGGCCAGCTTCTCCCGCCATGCCTGACGGACGTCCATACGCTTCATCCTGCCGATATGGGTCAACAAGGGCGTTGGAATCCACCACGTCAACATCCAACATAACGCAACCCATCGACGACGCGCAGAGCTCTCTTTCAAAATCTCCGTCGTCTCGCCTTCCTGGATCTCGCCCGCCAAAGCCTCCTTCTCCATAAGCCCTCTCTTGTCGGTGTTCTGGAACATATTACGTGAAGGCGCGTAGGACTCGGAGCCGAAATGCGATACTGAATCATCCCGTTGACTGGTGAATCTGCTGCGATTGTCAAAATCTTCTGTCGACTTGTTCTCCTCGTAGTCCTCATCATATTGATCGGCGCGTTGGAATGGCGAAGCATTTGCAACCAGAGGAAGGGCTTGATTGGAACCGGCGTAGGCGTCGTTGTATTGCCCAGACCACGGAGAAGCATCCATGTCGTCGTTAGGCGATCGATATGGGGCATAAGGATCGTTAAGACCACGCGGTCCAAGGCCTGCCTCAGCTTCAGCATCGCGCATGCGATTCCTCTTCTGTTCCTCGGTATCCCTTGAGCGGACCTGATCTTCGAATTTGTGGAATGCTGCCTGGGACAAGAAAACCTAGGAATAACCAGTTAGCTGAGATCAAAGATAAAAACATGAACTAAAATGTACCCTATGTGTGCCAAGAACTAGATCCCTTTCACCCAAGCCGAATGCTGTTCTTGCCTGGGCAATTACCTCTCGATCATCCCCTTCTGTAACACCTCCGGCTTGTAGTCCATCCTTGTAGCGATCACAGAACTCTTCCGGCGTCATATTAACCTCGAAGACATTCACACAACGTCTGGCAATCTCAGCCAAACCCACGGCCTTCGCCTGACCCTTGACGCTCCGGCCTTCCAGTTGATTTGGCAGCTGCGAATCGTTGGGGTTGATGCAAAAGACATACCAAGGCTGTGTCTCGTCGATAGTCTCGAAAAGCGTATCCAAGGCTGCTTTGAACTCGCCAGCAACGCAAGGACTTGTGCTTGTGATATGTCCCGGAGCACCGGTGGTCTCCTCGTCGTCTCGATCCTTCTCTTCGACATCGACGCTCTCTTTGACGGTAGGCATGCGTTTGATGGCGCTCTTCCTCCTGGTCGAGGGTGCTCGCATGGGCTTTACAGCTTGCTGTGCGGCGACGATGGTATCCTCGTTCCGTGGATGTGCCTGTGTGGCGATGGCTTTGGCGGAGAAAAGTCCTTTCACGAAGGGGTTGATGGAACCCGTACCCTCGAGTCCATCAGCCGCCCCACGAAGCAACGAAACGAAGTCCGGGTTGATGGCATCGAGGTTGCGGTCGAGGAAGCCCTCCGAAGAGTAAGTGACAGCGCCATTGTAATGACTGACCGTGAACGAGGGGTAGCCAGACCTATCGATAGTACCTGCCTTGAAAGAGGAATGGTTTCCCCAGCGTTTCGAAAACGCCTCCACCATCGTATGATCGGTCTTCTTCGGCTGTCGACGAGCTTGGTCATCCATGATATGAATGAGGCCGCCTGGCGAATTCTGCAGCAATCGGATGCATTCGGCGTTGTCGAAATAAGGAACTTGGGGCACGAAACGCGCGATGCCCTCCAGATTGTACTCGTTCACATGGTCCTCGAATAGCGTCTTCTGAATCCAGTTCTGGAGGCGTTCGTTAGCAAAATTGATACAGAACTGATCGAGGGAGTTGGGGCGGCTCGACATGTTTTGCGGTCCAGCAGGTCGAAGAGTCCAATGAAAGTGCTGAAGTCATCCTTGCAGAGACGCTGGTTTATGTGTTCATTCAACCAAGCAAACAAGAGGGAATACAAGGTCTTGGCAAATCGTCTCTGTTGTCGGAAGCACCATCCGGATCGAGGAAGACGGTGCAAAGCTCTTTCTTCACGAACTTCGTCTTGTAGGAAAGAGCCGCTTCTAGAGAGGCTGGCTGGATACCCAAAAAGTCGGCCACAATTTCTAAGATGTCGACATTACGGACGACGGCAGCATCTTCGTTGCGGTGTCGGTCGATAATGAACTCGAGGTTGCCGAGGTGAAGAATGGCGGCAACAAGTTGGCATGTTTGAGCAACGTGACGCTTTGAGAATCCAATAGCCTTCAGGGCTATTTTAAGCTGATCAAACCTCAGCCCGTCTTCATCACGACCTCCGTTCGGCCTTGCTGATGTTGTCCCACGCTGTCCCAAATAGCGGTACGTCGTTTTGTCCAGCAGGTGGAGGTGCTGCCGCTCTTCAGGGGATGCGCCAGCGACGAGATAGTAGAAAATGTGGAAGTTCCGCTCCCCTGAGGGAACCGCAGAAACGCGATTTCTCTCTAGGTAGTAATCGAGCGTTTTCACGCCCGTAAGTCTTCCCCTATCTGAAAATTGAAGCTCGGTATATTTTCCAAAGCGAGAGGCGTTGGGGTTGAAAAGAGTGCGAGCATTGCCGAATGTTTCCAGAACGAATTCTGAGGCCGGTAGCTGGTTAGCGAGCTTCGAGCCTTTCTTCCCTGGGTTGCTAACGCTGAGCTCGAGCAGTGCCTTGATCGCCAATCGTCGATTTTCCGATTTTCCACTACCTGTTTCTCCACTGGGCAACGATTAGTCAGGCGTGATTGTCATGACCAACACCCAACTCACCTGAAAACTATACACTGATCCTGTGTTGTCCTGCGCATATGGTAGTAGGCATTATTGGCAATTTGGAAGATGTGGGGTGGGAGGCGTTCGCGGTCTTCTGACGAATCCCTGTATTCGGCGGCATATTTGTGCAGAATTGAATCGCGTTTGAGGAGACGTATTTGTGGGGGTTGAGAGCTACGAGCCCTGAGGTTCCAATACTGGTATAAATGGTATCCGTCATGAACCTTTCCCTGAGGCAAGCAACTATGATGTCGTCCGAAATGGGTGAGAGCTCGGTGAGGTCCGTGGCCGCCTCCAGGCGTTGGTGGACATTCATCGTGGCTGACGACTGCCTGTTCATCGTTGAGGAAGCCGAGCGGGCACCTAAGACCGCTCAATACGCCTTTTAATGAAGTTTTGGAGAGGGAGAGAGAGAGGGAATGTCGTGGTCGTGGTGCAAGAATCCTTTTCCCAGCCTTTCCACCGTCCACGTGCCAGTTGGTAGCTGACGTACACAAACTGGCCGTTCTTCTTTCTCAAACTCCGAACGAAGTACTACTACGAGGCTCAACAAGTCTCACGTTCTACCCAAAGTATTTCATGTCTCGAACTCTCAAGGAACCTGGCTTTTGTGGAATTTTAAAGAGAAATTTTTACCAGTTGAAGGCTTGGTCGCCAGAAGTATTTTGGAAGCATGATGCGAGACCAAACACATGGTATCCCAGAGACAAGACACAGCCGCGGTATGTATGTGACGAGAATTCCGAAGCACTGCGGCAGAAAATCACCAGAGCATCAAAGGAATTCTAGACCCCCATACACGCATCGCCTTTGTTCAATGTTGCTTAGGTCTCCGGAGTCCGGACTTTAGAATTCGAAAAGTGCGATTGAGC